>JAQQSU010012212.1:0-11977 GCA_028627135.1 Pseudochirops cupreus
GGGGGAAAGACGGGGAGAAAATTTGTAACTCAAAATCTTGTGGAAATGAATGATGCAAACTATAATAAAATTTAAAAAAAAGAAATAAGACAGTAAGCTTTCTTATGGACTTTCAGGACACAACAACAACAGCATCAACAGCATCATCATTAATTGTTGCTGCAGCTGCTGTTGTGATATTGCCATTGTTGCTATGTTTGCTTTGGTGCCACTGACACTGCTTCTGCTGCTTCTGATGCCGTTGTTATGCAAAAGTCATTTGGATTAGAGATGCTCCAAAGGGTTCTGAAAACTAAGTAAGTTGATGCCTGAATTTAAATAGGGGAAGATTTTTAATTTTTTTTTGAATTAAAATCATTTTATTGATCCCTTTTGTTTTTACCTCAGAGTCATTTTAACCTCTCTCCAGAATGACTCCTCACCTTGTGATAAAAATATTAATAAACAAAAGAAAAAGATTATGTATAGAATATTCTGCTCTAGTCTTCCTCCAATTATCTATTATGAAAAAAAAGTCATGTTTCTTTACATCTTTAAAATCCCCACTTCTCCTTTCTCCTTTCTTTTTTGAAGAAGAAATATTTCTTTTAAAAAAATTATTCAAGGAAAATACCTCTCTGTATAATGGCATATCAACTACTCTTACTTATGTACACATAGTACACATGGGTGAAGATGAAATAATGTCTGCTGTTTAAGTTTATTGCAAACATTTAAGATTTTGCTGCTGTCCTTATGTAGAAACATTAGGTAAACACACACGCACAAGCTATCATCTTTTTGTATTGGCTTCTTCAGGGAGCTCGTTAAAACTGTAGGATTTTAGATGCAACTCAAAGGAAAGAAAAGTTTATTTGAAGCTTTCTGCTGTCTATAAATGACCAGGTACCAAAGGAGACGAAGACTATGTTAAACAATGGATTTATGGGTCAGGATGCTGTTGAACTGGAAAATACATTTTTCACATAACTACTGATGAGACAAGTACAGTTCAAAAAAATCAAGCAAACCTTTTGGAAATTTCTTTTTAAATTGACCCAGCAAAAAGTCATAAACTATTCTGTACAAGCAACTTATCTCTTTCCTAAAAAATTGGTATTTTTCCTGCTTTTAAAAAAGCTCCTGCTTTACCAAATACACCCAAATTAATCTATCAATTCTGCCAGGTGATTATGATACAGACAGGAATCGTAGTGTTCAGTAGCACAAAACTTTTATTATTTCATGTCAATCAGATAACCTGGAGAGATGAAGAAATGTGAATCTCAGAGATGTATCAAACTTCTGTTATTCTTATATTATAACTTTATGATATTCTGCTTTTCTATTTCATCTTAAGTGGATGTTAAACTCAAGCAATTCTCACCTTTTGGGGGAGGTGGTGAAGGAGTATCTCTCATCAGTAATTGTGAATATAGTTGTCTTAATAATAAATGGCTAATGATGCCTTGATCTGGCAAGTAAGATAGTGAAGAAGGATATTTTTAATGTTTAAATAATTTCTAAACTCACCAGATAAAAGATGAATTCTCCTTGACATCAGTGTTAAATAGGAAATGAATTGATGGCCACTTCAATTGCCCATTGTCTGTTTTGTACTAAGCTGACTATTTAACTGATTTGTTTCTCTAGTTTGAAACTAGACTTTGTGTCTAACATTAGGTTTACTCTACACAATTATCTTATCAGTCATTCTGGCGAAATGGAGTCTTTCTGGCATCGAGTTGTTTGTAGATGGCAAACTACTTTTTCTGGCTGATTGTTCTACTTTTGCCCAATATTCCACAAAACTGCCAAAAAAAAAAGATAGAAATGTTGCTGCTATACTTTTTTTCTCCAGTTCATATGCATGATTTTATTAATGTGTATAATAGTGACTTAGATGAACAACTGCCCTATAAATTCGGAACCCCTAAAAATTATAAGACATCGAAAGATTAAACATCTTGCCTGTGGTTACATAATGACTATGTGTGTGGTGATCTTTGTCCCATCTACTATGGAGCATCCTTTTGAGTGACCATAATGGTAGAGCTAGGTGGTATAGTGGACTCTGCTCTAGGTCTGGAGTCAGGAAAAACTGAGTTCAAAATTGATCTCAGACACTTACTAGCTGTATGACCCTGCGAAAGTCACAGAAATTCTGTTTGCTTTAATTTCCTCATCAATAAAATAAGGGTAATTATAGCATCTACTTCTTGTTGTGAGGATCAAATAAGATATGTGTAAAATGCTGAGTAGAGTTTTTGGCACAGTGTAGCTGCTTAATAAACATCTATACCCTTCCTTTTTCTTTCCTTCACTATTTGTATCCTTCCACATCAACTTAGGGTTGTCTAATTATTGTTCTTGACCTGAACCTCATTTCCTGTTATCAATAACTAGTGCCTCAACTGAGGAGGAGCTGATTTTTATTTCAGGCCCCAACCATGCCTAAGTTCCTTAATTAAGAGTCAGGGAAACAGGACACCATCCTGATCCCATTTTAGGACTTTTATAAGTTCAGTTTCTGGCAGCACTCTCCAACTGAGGATAATGCATCTCAATGTTACCACTCCCCTTTGTCTAAACTGTTTCTGTTCATTAATATGGGCTGAATAAACTTGCTTGCATTACCCATTTCTTTCCTCCATACATCTTCCTACTTCCTACTTCATCAAGGAATTCTTCTTAACATCCTTGAATTCTGCTGCTGTGTTAGGATGGCTTATCTTATAAACCCCAGACAAGAGGTATAAAATTCTTGAACACACTATATATTCTTTTTTGTCTGTGTAGAGAGCAGAAGCTAGGAAGATGAATCTTTCATTCCAAAGGAAAGGACTCTTTATTTCTCTGACCAATAGCAAGACTAAGGGGTTTACCCTGAACTTCATGCCATTAGTCATCTATCTCCTGATAAAGTAATAAGTAAAGACAGTAGAAGACAGGACAATATATAAGATGGAAGACTTTAAACCGAATTTACTGAAATGATTTTCTTCACCCTAAATCTACTATACTATGATATATCTTGCACTGCTTATAGAAGATATTCCATGTATTTAGGATTTTTTTTCCTGAAAATTAAATATAAGTGTGTGGTTAAGAAGAAAGACAGTGACTGTGCCCTCAGGGCTTAAATCTTGTGTTTGTTGAACTTCATTTGTTTTGCAGAAATGAAGCATTTTGGAGCAACTAAAAAACACTGTCAGGAGTCAGATGACCTTAGATTTATGTCATTTCTTTGGCAGAGATCTCCTGAAATGACTCTGAGGGGACATACTACTAATGGCAAAAATAAAAAAAAAACAACAACGATAAGGAATTAAAAGAAATTTTTAACTATAAGTCAGAGTGAGGCTTCTGACAGAGACCTTACCCTGAGTTATCAGGAGGCAAGCTTGAAAAATAAAGACATAGAGCACTAGTTAGGTGAGAATTTTCTGTATACCAAAGAACTTTGCAAATGGCGTTAATAATTTCCTACTGGAAAGTCAATGCCCTTTTTGGTCAGTGTTTTCAGAAGAGATAGATATTCTTTTAAGGGAGAAAAGATTAGTGAGAGATATTCTTCCTAATCTGATGGCTAGATGTGAGAAGAATTGTATTTCTAACATGTATGTTTGTATATACATAACACATATATCCAAAATTAACTATATCTAAAATTTTCTGGGTTTTAAGCCAAATATAGATGACAGAGGCTACTCTTGCTCTAATATGGAAAAGGTAGACTCTCTGCAGAGAGCTCTAACTGATGTCAGACGAAGAAAAGAGAAGCTTCACAAACTCAATAAATTAGGGTAAAATGCCTGGCAAAAACTTTATATAACCAAGGATATGCTGATAAATGTTTAACAACCAGCTCTTCAAGAGGGAAAGATGTGTGCTCATAGATGAACACACACAAAATCACATTTATTTTAATATGCATTATTAACATTTTCTCCATCACTTTCTTCTGTCTAGACTATTAAAAAAAATCAAGCTCTCAATTGTAATGTCTGCCAATTCCAGAGGTACAAATACACCAAAAATTGAAAAATCCTAGTTTTTGGAGATGGTTTAAATTGGTTGCAGAACACTATATGAGATTAAAAAGCAAAAAAAAAAAACCTCACCCAGCAAGAAAAATATAATGATATTGACAATTTCATAGCATCAAGGCTCTTACTTCTGGGACCCAAGACACCAGAGTAAGCATAAAATCACCATAACTTTCCCTTATACCTCTCTCCAAAGAACCATAAAATAGCACTCCACAAAAAATCCTGGGATAGCAGAACCAGCAAAAAGGTGGTATGAAAAAGTCTTTCAGCCCAAGTAACTTGTAAAATTATCAGGAAATGTCTGTCTCACTCTGGTAAAAGAGGAAAGTAGGCCAGGACTTCTGTTTTGGACTGGTTAAATTTAAGATTTCTATATAGAATCCATTTTCAGATGTTGAGATGAATGTTGATAACATAAGACTGGAGGACAGATCAAACCAAATGGCAAAATAGGCAAAATAGGCACCAATCACACCAAAAAAAGAGATGCCAAAAGAAAAATTTCAAGGAATATTATAACCAAAATTAGAACTATCAGATAATGGGGAAAAAAATATTGCAAGCAGCCAGAAAGAAACAATTCAAATACTGAGGAGCCACAATTAAGATTACAGAAGATTTAGCAGATATAACATTAAGGGACCAGAGGTCATAGAACATGATATTCTAGAAGGAAAAGGAACCATGACTGCAACCAAGAATTACCTACCCAGAGAAATTAAGCATAATACTTCAAGGGGAAAAAAATATTCATTCAATGAAGTAGAAGGATATCAAGCTTTCATAAAAAGAAGACCAAAACTGAAGAACAACAACAACAACAACAACAAATGGTCTCCAATATCAAGACCAAAGCAAAACCTAAAAAGGTAAAAGAAAACATAAGGGATCCAATGGAGTTGAACTGTTTACAACACTACATGGGAAGATGATACATGTAATGCTTAAAAATTGCACACTAATAATACAGCTAGAAAGAATATACATAGATAGAGGGTACAGGTACAATGTGAATTTGAGGAAATGAAATAAACAATAATTAAGGAACAAGGAAGGGAATACACTGGGTGCAGGAGAGGTAGAAGGCTATAAAGGCTATATTTCATATGAAGAGACATGGAAAACTATTTCAGTGGAGGGAAAGGTGAGAAGGTGGCTGATGGTCATCTCTTGAACCTTATACTCATTAGTATTGACTCAAAGAGGAAGTAATATACACAATCAGTTGAATATAGAAATCTATCTTACTTGACAGGAAAGTAGGAGAAGAAGAGATGAAGTAAAATGAGGGAGGAGAGTGTAGGGGACTGATGGAAGAGAGGGAAAACAATGGGAAATGGTGAACAGAAGGAAAACAGTCTTGAGGAGAGAAAAATTGAAAGGAGAGTGTAAAAACAGGAGAATAAGTAGGATGGAGGGAAATACACAGTCAGTAATGATAACTGCAAATGTGTATGGATGAATTGTCCCATAAAATGGAAGTAGATAGCAGTATGGATCAAAAACCAGAATCCTACAATATGTTGTTTAGAAGAAACATATGTGAACTAGAGAAATACACAGAGTAAAGTTAAGGGGCAAGAGCAGAATTTATTGTGCTTCAGTTGAAATAAAACAAACAAATATAAACTGGGTAGCAATTCTGATCTCAGACAAAGCAAAAGCAGAAATAGACCTCATTAAAAGAGATAAGGACTGAAACTATTTCTTACTAAAAGGTACCATAGACAAAGAAATAATATTAATATTAAACATATGCACACAAAGTGATATAGCATCTAAATTATTACAGGATAAGTTAAGTGAGTTAAAGGAAGAAATAGTAAAACTCTACTAGGGTGAGACCTCAATTATCCCCTTTCAGAACTTGATAAATCCAAGCAAAAATAATCAAGAAAGAAACTAAGGAGGTGAATAGAATATTAGAAAAGTAAGATATGACAGACCTTTGGAAAAACTGAATGAGAACAGAAAGGAATATGCCTTTTTCTCCACAGCACATGACAGCTACATAAAAACTGATCTTGTATTAGGGCACAAAAACTTCAAAATCAAATGTAGAAAGGCACAAATATTAAATGCATTATTGTTGGATCATGATGCGATAAAAATCACATCCAACAAAGGGCAGCAGAAAGATAGATTAAGAATTAATTGGAAACTAAATAATCTGATGCTAAAGAATGAATGAGTTAAACAACAAATCACAGAAATAGTCAATAATTTCATTAAAGAGAATGACATAAGTGAAACAATAGTACAAAACTTATGGGATGCAGCCAAAACAGTTCTTAAGGGAAAATTTACATCTCTAAATCCTTACATCAACAAAATAAAGATGAAGCCAATCAATGAATTGGTCATGCAACTTAGGGAAAAAAATCTAGAAAAAGAACAAATTGAAAATCCCCAATTGAGTACTAAATTGGAAACCCTAAAAGCAAAGGTTAGATGAATAAAACTAAAAGAAAAATAAAATAAAATTGAACTAATAAATAATAAGTTAGGATCTGGTTCTATGAAAACAAGCAAACAATAAGATAAGATAGAGAAGCCATTGTTTAATTTGATTAAAATAAAAAGAAAATCAAATATCCAATATCAAAAATGAAAGAGGAGAAATCACCACCAATGAAGAAGAAATTAAAGCAATCATTAGGAAATCTGATGATCAATTATATTCCAATTAATCTGAGAGTCTGGGAGAAAAAAATTAATATTTATAAAAATATGAATTACCTAGATGAACAAATCAGGAAATAGAATGTCTAAATAAAACAGAACAAGTAATTGAATAAGATATTAAAGAACTTCCTAAGAAAAACTCATCAGGGCTAGATGGGTTCAAAAGTTAATTCTACCAAACATTTAAAAAACAGTTAATTCCAATACTTTTTAAACTATTGTAATGCCATGCACAAACAGCTTCCCAAAGAATGCTACTGTGAACAGCTTTTAAGGTTCTGATTACACATTATAAAGAACACTCTATTTATTCAAGAACAAATCAAAGGAAAACATTCACAACAAAACAAGATACAGTATTCACAACATTACATCTTATTATAGAAAATCACAATATAGTGTTGACAACAGCTTATCATTAAAATGGCCACATAGTTTTCACCAAAGTGGTTACAGTATTTAGAACAAAGAACAAAAGAACAATCATCCGGTATACCTAAAGAGGTTTGCTTCCTTATTTAGTCATTCAGTCATCTCAGAATACAAGTCAGTCTTCCACTCATGGGCAATTAGCTTAACTTAATCAGTCACTTATTTAGCAATCAGTTACTAAGTATTGCCAATCACTTAGAAAATAGAACAAATAGAAAATACACAAACCCTCCACTAGTTAACTCAATCAGTCACTTATTCAGATTCACAATTACTAAGTATCATTAATCATTAAGTACAATCATTAGAAATACACGACCCCCCACTCCTAAGTCTCTAGTAAACTTCAATTTCATCACAGCATTCAATATTCCAGAAGAGATTTTTTCTTCATCTTGACTCAGGTGGTTTCTCAGGTTCCCTGGATCCCCTCTCTCTGTGTCTGTCTCTGTCTTTCTCCCTATGTCTGCTGGCTTCAGTCTCTATGATTCTTCTTCCAGGACCTTGTCTGGAGAAAGTTCTGAATTTGCCTCTCTGGGGCTTTTCTTATATGCATACACACACACTGGCTTCCTGTTTTAGCCAACCCCTTCTTGGAACTTAGCCTGCTTTGTGAGAGGTGTCAATCTCAATAAATGCATATATTTGGATTAGAGGTGGCCTGACTCTGAATTCTTTGAGATGGTTGCACCACAACACATCATGAAACCCCAACAGTTTTTAGGTGGGCAGAGCCCCCGCCTCAACAATTTGGGCATCCCTGGGTTTAAACCACAACAGCTTTTTGGTGTCGCTGGGTTTAAACTACCACAAATTTTTGGTGTCCCTGGATTTCAATCGCAACACTCTTACCCAAATTCACGAAACTGTCACCTAGGTTCAAAGGCAGAGAGTTCCCAGCTCCTTGTTCAGCTTTCCATGCAGTTCCTGTTCCACACTGAAACTCACGATGTCCTATGCACTTTAAATACTTCACGGTCTCTATTCCTGGGAAGTCAAGGCTTAACAAAGACACAAACAGACAAAGTATGGACACTGCAGTCATTCTTCCTCTGGCAGCTCCAGGCTGGCCCTTGGAAGTCTTCAGCAGAAGTTTGAGCTGGTTCTCAGAAGCTCTTCAGCAGAAGTTCCCAGAAGAAAGATCTCAACAAAAGTTATGCCACCAGAAGTTCAAGTTTTGCATTCTCTTTTCAGTTCTTCTCAATTCTCAGTTCAGTCTTCAGTCCAGCAGCAGCTGCCCTGCCTCCACAATGCTTACCCCAGGAAATTCTGATTGTCGAGCTTGTGTTCTTCCTTATATAAAGTGTAGCTCCTCCATGTTCAGCCCTTCCCTGTCATGTCAGCAACAGTGGTTCCTGTTCAGCCCCTTCCTGTTATGTCAGCAACAGGGGTCCATACATCTTGTTTCTTTACAGAGGCTTAATTTGAAATAAGGTGTTAAATAACTGTCAGCTTCCTAATACAAAGGAATCTTCAAATTCTGTTACTATTACTTTGTCTTGTACTGGTTAAGTAATAGAGTGGTGGATCAGTGGAATAGATTAAGTACACAAGACACTGTATTAAATTATTGTATTACTCTAGGGTTTAACAAACCCAAAGACCCCAGTCTCTGGGAACTATTTGACAAAAACTGCTGAGAGAATTGGAAAACAATAAGGCATAAACTAGGTATGTTTATCAACATAAAGTCAAAAAAGGTACAAGATTTAGGGTGGTGCCATAAGAAAATTAGAAAAGCAAAGAAGACTCTATCAGATGTATAGAGCAGGGAACAAAATATAGAAAGCGTTACAAAATGTAAAACATAATTTTGATTA
This sequence comes from Pseudochirops cupreus, assembly GCA_028627135.1. Classification (NCBI taxonomy): domain Eukaryota; kingdom Metazoa; phylum Chordata; class Mammalia; order Diprotodontia; family Pseudocheiridae; genus Pseudochirops; species Pseudochirops cupreus. Next base: position 8,969 of record JAQQSU010012212.1, read on the forward strand.
TTTTAAATTAAAAAGTTTTGGCACAAATGGAACCAATGTAATCAAGGTTAGAAGCAAAAGAGAAAGCTGAGAAAAAATCTTCAAAGCAGTTTCTCTGATAAAACCCTCATTTCTCAAAAAGAGAAATGAGTTAAATTTGTAAGAATATAAGCCATACCCCAATTGATAAATGGTCAAAGGATATGAACAGCCAGTTTTCAGATGAAGAAATCAAAGATATCTATAGGCATCAGAAAAATGCTTTAACTCACTTTTTATTATTAAACTTGCAATTTTGTTTTTTAGGTTTGATTCTTAACAAATGTGTCAAGGAGAAAACTTCAAAGAGGGGTAGGGCCTAGGGTGCTAGGTGCCCTCCTAGATGCCTGAAGAGGGGAATAGAGCCCCTGTCCACTCCTGTCCCTTCTCCCACTTAATATATTTGGGGAAAGACACAGGGAGATTGGGTGGGGGTGGGATCTGATCCCTGCTGGAGGAGGGAGCAGTGCTAGGTGAAGTATAGGGAATCAGGATGCCAGACAGGATAGGTAGGGAGAGGGGGAAGAGGATTTTTGCCAGAATCCAGTATCCACAGCTTTCTGCTTCCAGACTGAATAACGAAAAATAAAAAAAAAATGAGGGGCAAGGTCAATATGGCAGCATAGAAGCAGGAAAACTTTGTGAGCTCCCCCCACAACCATCTCAAATACCTAGAAAATATGACTTGAAACAAATTTTAGAGCTCCAGAACCCACAAAGAGTCAGAGAAACAAATCTCCCACTAAAGGCAGCCAGGCAGCTGGACAGGAAGGGTTCATCACAGAATACTGGCAGCCAAGACCAGGCCCAGTTTTAGCCCCAGCCTCAGTTGGACCATTCAGGAGAGTGGGTCACTTGCAGCTCTGGTGGTTTCTAGAATTATCAATCCATAAATGCCAAAGACAAAGTGAAAGGTCAGTGGAAATTGGCTGAATTTCAGGGGGGGTGTGGAGGAGCGGGTCTGGCCCTCTGCCCCCAGAGCCAGAAGCAGCAGAAGCCACAGCTATGCAGCTGCCTCCATGTGGCTGCTTCAGAGCTCCCAGACTGCAGATTGCAGGGTGGCCAAGAGACCATTCAGAAGGTAAGTGCTCTTGCCTTAATCTGCCTGGATCAGGATCCTGGTCTTGAGTGGTGGTCTTGGGGTATGTTAATAGTGAGCCAAAGCTGGTGGGAACTGCAGAGATGGCGGCCTCCTAATAGCTCCAGCAGCTGCAAAAACCTCAGCGATTTGGGACAAAGTTCTCTCCTCTGGAAGCAGAGATCTATTGTGGCAAAGAGCTCAAAAGTGATATTAATTGATTGGCAAAATGAGCTGGCAAAGGAAGCAAAGTAAGCACAGCAATCCAACTTTAGATTTCTTTTTTGGGGACAAGAAGGATCAAAGCATGGAACAGGAGGAAGACAACACAGTCAGAACTCATGCACCAAAAGATCCCAGGAAAAATATGAACTGGTTACAGGACATAGAGGAGATTAAGAAGGATTTTGAAAACAAAAAAAGAAAAGTGGAGGAAAAATTGGGCAGAGAAATGAGAATGATGTAAGAAAATCATAAAAAGAGAGTCAGCAACCTGACTGAAGAAAATAACACCTTAAAAAATAGATTAACTCAAATGCAAAAGAGGCTCAAAAAATCAATGAGGAGAACAACGCCTTAAAAAGTCGACTTTGCCAGAAGGAAAAAGAATCTCAAAAGCTTTCTGAAGAGAAAGTTCCTTCAGAATTAGAGTGGAGCAAATGGAACCAAATAACTTTATGAGAAATCAAGATACTACTAAACAGATCCAAACAAATGAAAAAATAGAAGGCAATGTGAAATATCTCTTTGAAAAAACCACTGACCTGGAAAATAGATCCAGGAGAGAAAATTTAAAAACAATAGGACTACTTGATAGCCATGATCAAAAAAAAGGACTTGGGGGGGGGGGGCGGAGAGAAGATGGCGGCGTAGCAGCAGCAGCATATCGCAGCTCTCACATAGCCACCCCAAAATACCCATAAAATAGGACTCTAAACCAATCCTGGAACTCCAAAATGCACACAAAGACACTTCCCACTAAAGTCAGCTCGGCTATGAGGAACCATATCAGCACTGCGAACCAAAACCACCCTGGCCTGAAGCCGCGGCTGTGCCCCGGCGACGGCTGGATGGGAGGAGTGGAGGAGCCTCGCAGGTGAGCAGATTAGCAGCAGCTGCGAGTGGGGATTTTGAAAGGGGGAGATAAGCAGTCCGGCCAGAAGGCCTCCAGAGCAGAAAAGTGAAAGGCAGAGGTTTTGCACCCGCCTCGGCTTTGCAGTTTTCCACCCGGGGCCTGCAGGCAGCAGGGGGACTGAGCAATTATTCTCAGGCCAGAGCTCTCGCGTTGAGTGGCCTGGATCCGGATTGCCGTCTTGGGCCTCGGTCTTGGAGTCCTCGCTATCCAGTCAGCTGGAAGTATATAGGAAGAGTTCCCAGCCTCTTCCTAAGAGCTACGGCAGCCGGGAGGACCCCAGTGAGTTGGGAGAGAGCTTTCCCTTCGGGAAGCAGAGCCCCACAGAGATTTAAAATAAAAAAATCACGGTCTTAAGAACCATGAGTAAGAATAAGCATAAGAAGCAAAGTAAGAACAGCTCCCAAACCCTTGATTCCTTCTTTGGGGAAAAGAAAGATCATGGGAGAGAGAGGGAGGAGGAGAGCGCAGCCAGAGCGCCCCCACCAGAGGCCTACAATAAACATGAAGAATGCCTTAAAGCTAGAGATGAGCAGAAGAAAGATTTTCAAAACCAAATAAGGGAAGTGGAAGAAAAAATGGGAAGAGAAATAAGAATGTTGCAGGAAAAGCATGAAAAGACAGTCAGCAGTATGACTGAAGAAATCAACACCCTAAAAAATAGATTAACTCAAATGACAAAAGAGGCCCAAAAAGCCAATGAGGAGAAGAATGCCTTAAAAAGTCACCTTTGCCAGATGGAGAAAGAATCTCAAAAACACTCTGAAGAGAATAATTCTGT
>JAQQSU010012213.1:0-11977 GCA_028627135.1 Pseudochirops cupreus
GATCTCTAGCTTTTAGACAATCTTCATGCTTCTTGGAAGCTTTTGGTGTGGGAGTTCTGATTGTGTTGTCTTCCTCCCATTCCCTGCTTTGATCCTTCTTTTTCCCAAAGAAGGAATCTAGGGTTTGGTTGCTGTTCTTACTTTGCTTCCTGTGCTTATTCATGGCTGGCCAGTCCATGATTTTTTTTAGCTCTGTGGAACTCTGCTTCCAGAGGGGAAAGCTCTGTCCCAAATTGCTGGGGTTTCCCCAGCTGCCAGAGCTTTTAGGAGGCTTCTGGGGCCCTCCCCCACTCTGACTCACTGAAAAGACACCCCAGGACCACCACCCAAGCCCACAATCCGGATCCAGGCCACTCAACAGGAGAGCACTTGGCCTCTGAACAATCACTTGGCCCCCCTGCAGTCTGCAGGCCCAGAGCTCCAAAGCTGCAATGTGGAGACAGGTACAGGACCTCCACTTCTGCCGCTTCCTTGCCCTGGAGGCGGTTTGGCTGGACCTGCTTTTCTCCCCCAGCCAAGTTCCACTAATCTTTTACTTAGTTCTTTTTTTTTTCTTTATGACTTGATAATTCTGGAAACTGCCACAGCTGCTGCAGATCCACTGTTCTGTTGCTCCAGCTCCAGCTCAGCTCGTCCAGCTGCCTCAGGGCCAAGCCGCCGTTTCAGGCTCTGCTGGTTTTGGCTTCCAGCCCTGAGATGGTGCCTCCTAACCAAGCTGCCTTTAGTGGAAAGTATATTTGTGTGCATTTTAGAGTTCTAGAATTTGTTTAGAGTCATATTTTATGGGTATTTTGAAGTGGCTATGTGGGAGCTGTGATACTTTGCTGTTCCTATGCCGCCATCTTGGCTCCACCCCAAATTTGAAGTATTTATATTGAAAAATGCTCTCCATCTCCAGAGAAAGAACTGATGGAATCTGAATGCAGATTGAAGCATACTTTTTCTTTACTTTCTTTATTTTTCTTATTTGTTTTTGTCAATGTTTTCTTTCACAAAGAAGAAGAATTAGACTTACTCCACTTGCCACCAGGGAATAGAACTTAAAGCAACGGGTAGAAGTTGCAAGTTTACTTTTGAAGTCAGGAAAACTTCTTAGGATTATCCAAAACCAGAATGGGTTGCTTGGGAAGTAGTGTATCCCCTCTTCACCAAACATCTTTAAGCAAAGGCTTTACGTTCACTTGTCAGGAAGGCTGCAGAGGGGGCTTTCTTTCCTTCTTCTATGTTATAATGGTTAGAGATCTCATGAGCTCCCAGGGTTCAGTTATCATACCTATACTTATGATTCTCAGATCTATATATACAGCCCTAACCTCTTTCCTGAACTCCAGTCATATATAAGATATAGAGAGAGTATGTGGATAGTGATAACAGAAGGAAGGTGAGAGATTGAGGAGGTAATGTGAACTACATCTTGAAGGCAGCAAGAAGAAAAAAAAAGAAAAAGCTAAGAGGTGTGGGTGAGAAAGGAAAGCATTCAGGCATGGCTGACAGTGCGAAGGCATTGAGTTGGGAAGGGGAATTCATGTCAGAGAAATTGCAAATAAGAAGGGATTCTGGGAAGATGGCAAAATAAAGCAGAAGATTACCTGGCTTTCCCAAATTTCTTCATAGATAAGTTAAAGTAATGCCTTAAAGTGAACTTCACAGTGGCAGAAATAATTAAAAGTGGGGATAAAGCCATTGTTCAGCCTAAGACAACTTGGGGAGGGGAGGGGTATGTTAGGAAAGACCTGAGATCCCCAGGGTAGCAGTCTGACCTGATTGAAGTGCAAATACCTCCAGTACTGAATCAACAAACCGAATCAACAAACAACAAGCCCCTGGGGGCAGCTGTGTTGGCAGCTTCAGCTTCAGGTACTTTAGCCCCATGGTCAGTGTGGGGGTCAAGCAGCTGATAAGAGAAAGACTGCAGGGCTCTTTTCTGGCTGGTACTGGACATGGGGTCCAGACACACAGATGCTGTGCCTGTAGTGTGGGCAAGGAGGAGCAAGCATATGCTGATAGTGCAGTTGCATAGGGTCTCTGCTGGCTATGGTCACTTACAGGAGAGCAGGATCCCTGGTTTTGGTTCTAACGGCAGAGGGATGAGCTGAAGCTTGCAGCCATTGTAGCGACGGCAGGAAGCAAGAGTGTTTGTGGTGACATTGTTGCCAGGGGTCCTGGTCATAGCTAAGGGACAGAGAGGAGTACCTGAGGTCAGCCCCCTGGATAGAATTCAGAAAATAACAGCAGGAAAAACCTGAAGCCTAAGAAATTATCCCCCACACCTCAGGACTAGAGCTCAACTCTAACATAAATGTAACAGACAAGAAGTAGCTGCTAAAAAATGAGTGAACATAAGAGAAAGAACCTGACCACAATTAGCTACTATGGTGATAGAGAAGATCAGGGTTCAAACTCAGAAGAAGACAGTGAAATCAAAACAGTAACTTCTAAAGCTAAAAAAAAAATGCAAAATGGTCACAAGGTCAAAAAGTATTCTTGGAAGAGGTTAAAAAGGACTTTAAAATTAAATAAGAGAAGTTGAGGAAAAAATTAGGGGAAAAGAGTAATGCAAGAAAATTAGGAAAAGAAAATCAACCAAGGAAAAAGATATCCAAAAATTTACAGAAGAAAATAACTCCTTAGAGGCAGCTAGGTGGCACAGTGAATAGAGCACTGGCCCTGGAATCAGAAGGACCTGAGTTCAAATGTGACCTTAGACACTTAACACTTTCTAGCCATGTGACCTTGGGCAAGTCACTTAACCCCTATTGTCCTGCCTTCCCATCTCTCCCCTCCCCAAAAAGCAAGAAAATAACTCCATAAAAATTAGAATTGGGCAAGGAGAAGATAATGAATTCATAAGATACCAAGAATAATAAAGTAAAATCAAGAGAATGAAAAAAATAGAAGACTATAAAATGTTTCATTACAAAAACAACTGACCTGGAAAACAGATCAAGGAGAAAAAAAATCAAAGAATTGTTGGAATACCTGAAAGTTAAGATAAAAAAAAAAAGAGTCTAGAGTCTAGACACTATACTTCAAGAAATTATTAAAGAAAATTGCTGAAGTTTTATAACTAGAAGGTAAAATAAAAATTTTAAAAATCCACTGATCATTGCCTAAAAAAAGATCCCAAGATGGAAACTCATAGGAACCTTACAGCTAATTTTTGAAGTTCTCAGGTCAAGGAATAAATACTACATAAAACTATAAAGAAACAATTTTAAAATTGTGGCGCTACAGACAGAATGACACAAGATTTAGCAGTTTCTACATTAAAAGACTGAAGGACATGGAACAAAGGAGCTGGGTTTGCAACCAAGAATATCTTGCCCAGCAAATCTGAATCTTACAAGGATAAAAAAAAAAGGGGATATTTAATTAAAGGGCTTTCATGTGTTCTTGAGAAAAAGACCAAAACCAAATGGAAAATTTTACTTATAAGAATTAGGAGAAACATAAGAAAATATACATGAAAGATAAATTGTAAGGGATTTAATAAAGTCAAACTATTTACTTCTTATATGGGATAAAGTTATCTGTCTCTCTTAAGAATGTTATCATTACTAGGGTAGTTTGAAAGAGTGTATATAGATAGAAGGCTTGGGGTTGAGTTAATTATGATGAGATGATCTTAAATAATAAAATTGGGTAGGGAGATGTAAAATAGATCAATTATCTCATACAAATGAGGCATAAATGGAAGAATTCTTACAGTGGAAGGTAGATGGCTGGTAGTGGTAGAACTTTATTCTCATCAGAACTGGGTTAAAGAGGGAATAACATATACATCTAGAAGGGTATAAAAATCTTCTTACCATACAAGAGAAAATAGGAGATACACAGGATATCATAAGGGAGGGACTCTTAGAAGGGGTCTGGATTAGGGAGGCAGTGATCAGAACTAAATTAGAAGTCTAAGAAGGGATAAGGTAAAAAGAGAAGGATAAACAGTGAGGAAAAATAGGATGGAGGGAAATACTCAATTAGTAATTATAACTTTGAATGTGAATGTGATGAACTCATCTATAAAATGGAAAAAGGTAGCAGAATGGGTCAAAAACCAGAATCTGACAATATGTTGCATACAAAACACCTTTAAAAATGAAAGACATACATAGAATAAAAATGAAGAGCTAGCATAGGATTTATTATGCTTCAACTGAATAAAAAAAAAAGCAGGGGTAACAATTGCGATTATGGACAAAGTTAAAGCTAAAATAAATTTAGTCAAAAGAGACGAACAGGGAAGGTATACTGTGGTTAAATGTACCATAAATGATGAAGTAATATCAATACTAAACCTATATGCACCAAATACTATAGCATCCAAATTTTTAAAGGAAAAACTAAATGATATGCAGGTGGAAATAGATAGCAAAACTATAATAGTGGGGGACTCAAAACTTCCCTTCTCAGAACTAGATAAATCTAAACAAAAAATAAATAAGAAAGAAGTCAAGATGATGAGCGGAATCTTAGATAAGCTAGTGATATCCATCTGGAAAGAACTGCATGGGAATAGAGAGTAATGTGCCTGTTTCTCATCAGTACATGGTATCTCTACAAAAATTGACCAAATATTAGAGCATAGAAACTTTATAGTTCAATACAGAAAAGCAGAAGTATTAAATGCATCCTTTTCAGATCATAATGCAATAAAATATATTTAATAGGAGATCATGAAAAACATATTAAAAATTGGTCAGAGAGTAAATAACCTAATCTTAAAGGAGTGGGTTAAAGAACAAGGTATAGAAACAATACTTTTATTAAAAAGAATGATAAAAATGTGACAACAAACTCTTTTTATGAAACAAATATGGTTCTGATACTTAAACCAGGAAGAGCAAAAATAGAAAAAGAAAATGATAAACCAATTTCACTAATGAATATTGATGCAAAAATGCTGAATTAAAAACTAGCTAGGAGACTACAACAATATATCATAAAGATTATACATTGTGACCAAGTGGGATTTAAATCAGAAAGTAGGGATGGCTTAATATAAGGAAAACTATTAACATAATTGATTATATCAACAACAAAAGTAACAAAAATATTATTATATAATTAGATTAAGAAAAAGTTTTTGACAAAATACAAGTCATTCCTATTTAAAAACTTGAAAGCATAGTTATTAGTGGATTTCTCCTTAAAATGTTAAACATCTACCTAAAATAATCAGCAAGCCTTATTTGTAACAGGCCTAGCTAGAAACCTTCCAAATAAGATCAGGAGTGAGACAAAGATGCCCATTATCACCAATATTATTCAATATTGTATTTAGAAATGCTAGTAATAGCAATAAGAAAAGAAAAAGAAATGGAATTAATCAGAATGGGCAATAAAGTAATAAAACTGTCTCTTTTGCAGATGATATGATAATATGCTCAAAAAATCCTAAAGATTCAACTAAAAAGCTAGTGGAAAAATTAATAATTTTATCAAAGTTGCAGGATACAAAATAAGCCCATGGAAATCATCAGCATTTATATATATCACCAACAAAACCCTGCAAGAAGAAATAGTAAAGAGATACCCCATTTAAAATAACAACATAAAATATTTAGGAGCAAATCTTCCAAGACAAACCCAGGAACTATATAACATAGTTATAGGATACTTTTTATATAAATAAAGTCAGATTTAAATAGTTGAAGAAATATTAATTGTTCATGAGTGGGCAGAGCCAATAAAATAAAAATGACAATTCTACTTAAGCTAACCTACTTATTCAATGCCATTCCAATAAAATTATCAAAAAATTATTTTGAGCTAGAAAAAATAACAAAATTCATTTGGAAGAGCAAAAAGTTAAGAATATCAAAGGAATTAATAGAAAAACTGTAAAGAAGGAAGATCTAGCAGTGCCAGGTTTTAAACTATATTATAAGGCAGTAATTATTAAAACTAACTGGTACTAAGTAAGAAATAGGTGGATCAGTGGAACAGAGTCAACATACAATGCACAGTAGAAAATGATTACAACAACCTTGTGTTTGACACATATTAAGATTTAAGCTTTAGGGATAAGAATTCAGTATTTGGAAAAAAAAACTATTGGGAAAACTGGAATGCAGTCTGGAAGAAACTAGGTATAGAACAATATCTTACGTCATTTACCAAGATAAGGTCAAAATGGATATATGACCTAGGCTTAAGGGAGAGATAAATAAATTAGAAGAACATGGAATATATTGCCTGTAAGACTTATGGATAAAAGAAGAATTTATGAATATAAGAATTTTATTAATAAAGAGATAGTATTGTGAGATACAAAATGGATAATTTTGATTACATTAAATGAAAAAGCTTTTGTACAAATAAAACCAATGTAACTAAAATTAGAAAGAAAGCAGAAAATTTGGGGAAATTTTTATAGACAGTTTCTCAGATAAAGGTCTCATCTCAAATATATAGAGAATTTTGTCAAATTTATAAGAATATGAGTTACTCCCCAATTGATAAATGGTCAAAGGATATGAACTTTGATGAAGAAATCAAAGCTATATATAGCCTTATCAAAAATACCCTATATCATTATTGACTTTCTAGAAAAATACAAATTAAAACAACTTTGAGCTAATCTCACACCTTTCAGATTGGCTAAAACAGTAGAAGGCGAAAATGACAAATGTTGGAGGGAATGTGGAAAAATTGGGACACTAACACACTGTTAGTGAAACTGTGAACTAATCCAACCATTTTGGAGAGCAATGATGTTCTGTGTGTGTGTGTGTGTGTGTGTGTGTGTGTGTGTGTGTGTCTTTCTCTCTCTGTCTCTCTCTCTCTCTCTCTTATCTCTTCCCCTATTACAATGAAATAAAGAAATCAAGTTTTATCCAGATAAGTGATTTATTCAGCAGGGCATGCAGTTGCAAAACAAATTGGGCCCCAGGCTCTTGGTAGCACAAAGGACCCCAAATCTTGGTTTCTCCCTTGTTAATATACTATTTAGAGCGAGTGAAAAATAGGATATAGAGATTAAGACATTAGTGCAGAGGGTAGGGAGGTACTTAGGTGACGGGCAGCAGTATAATCTTGTGATTGGGTAATAGTGAGAAGGGGGGAGTAAAATTGTGCAGTCTCCAAAATCAGTTGACTTACATAGAGTTGAAACTGAACTTCACAAAATGGTGAATAAAAAAAATGGAGTTACTTATGTTATTTTTAATATAAACTCCCTCCCCCATCCTCCTCTTGCAAAGAAGGTAACGGAAGAAACCTAATCAATATTAGTATTTTGTAATTGAAAAGCTCTGTTCCTACTTCTTTGTTCCTTTTCTCTTTTCTAAATCTAGACTTGACCTCTAATTACCATGGAATAGCTCTAGCCATATCCCTCCTGTGGGAGATGGGGTGGGGGTGGGGGTCAAGGTTGGTAAACGAGATACGGCAAGAGCAGCCAGCTTCTTTTCCTTTTTTTGGGGGGGGGAAAGAGGGGAATGGTAATCTTTGTTACCTAGAATAGGCTGCTGTCTTTTTGCAGCATCATTCTTTCTCATTAAATAATTGCCTATAGGTTTTATTCTTCTCTAATTGTTTTTCTTTAGTACCACAGCTGTAACTTTTTTTTTTTACCCTGTCAGCCTATGTTTATAGTGCAGAGAATATTGTTAGACTTGAAAGCTGTAGTAGTAGGTAATTCCCAGTTTTAAGATTTTGCCATTTACATATTTATGTTTGCAACAATGGAGTAAATACTCTGTGAATAAATCTTATTATCTTTGATGCTCTCCTTACAGGATGATAGAAACAGATGGTTATTAGGCAGTTTGTATGCTCCTACCTTTAACAGTGATCTGGACACACATTTTCAAAGTTCCATGCTGTTAACAGAGTATTCAACCCTCGGGCCCAGTGCCCTACTTAAATATGAAAATGTACAGGGAAAAAAATGAAGTCTTCATAATGAAGGTTGAAGAGAGATAGTTTCTGGAATTTTAATAAACATTTTAAATAAAAATCTAATAAGCAGGGAGAGGGAAGGGGGAAGGGAAGATGTGGAAAGACATTCCAGAGACTAAGCCTAAGTTGCCATGGTGCAGTTCCTGGGAGGGAGCGACATAAACATACCCAATAATGCCTTTGGCATCATTACACACATTTTTGTGGAAGAGGAGGAGTGGGAATCACCCCAGGGCTGGGGTGTAGGCACACTGTGCAGGAAGTCCTACTGCCCTAGGTGTGCAGCCCCAAAAGTAGATGTTGCCTTGAGGGGACAGAGAAGGAAAAGGGGAGGGAATATGTCATAGAAGCATCCCCCCACATTGATCATAGTAAATGGGAGAATTGAACTCCTACCCCTTAGTGCAGTGCTTTGCCACCTTTATAAAAAACAATCTCTTCATACTATGTCTTCCCTATCTGTCTTCCATTGCTGGAAACCATCCATTCCTCGAGAAAGGTGAATGCTGTTATTTCAGTCTGTGATTTTTTTATGTAGTATCCAGATCACAGTTCTTTCTAGGGGCCTTAGCATTTTCCCATCCAGCTGTCCTCATGCCCAATAGGCTTGACATTGGGTATAGTCAGCAGTGGACATAGTTGGCTCCTTTCCAAAGTTATAACATTCATCACAAAACATGCCATGATGCATGCAGCACAAAAAGATGTCTTCATATCAACACTTTAAAATTAATTAAGTTGAGGAGGAGGAATGGAGAGACCTCAGACCATGAGACAAAAGGCTTCTTGAGGGGAGGCCCATTTGACATTGACCTATGATTTCTGTCCCTTGGGTGGGAAATCATAAGATTGTTGCTGCAGAGGCTGCTGGTAGGAGAGGGAACATGGCAGGTGGCCTGAGAAAACCTTCATCAGGGTGCCATTGCCAAGAAGAATGGGGATGGTTCCTATTACTCTGGCTAATTAGGTGCTAAACTCAGGTATTTCTACCTAATAATGGAATACAAAAGGCTTTCATATGTCCTCTAAATTTTGGCAGTCTGGCAAAAAGTCCAAGTTGCTCCACCCTACTTATGGTTTTGTTCTTTCTCCTGAAACTCTACAGCTGGAAATTAGCAGGTGATACAGGAAGCTGGCTGGCTCAGAAACTATCAGAGAAGAATAATTCTTCTCTTGACACTGGGGAAAGCGAAGAACTGGGAGGCTTCTAGATGAAAATGGGAAAATGGAATGTTTCTCCTTTTCTTACTCATTTTCAAAGACTCATGATTTCATAAGTGAATGTATTTCCTTTACTGAAATAGATAGCAACCCCTTCTACAACTTAATCAGCAATCCTAATGAGTGATCATGGCCGAAAAAATTGATCACCTGCTGGCTCTTTCAGGTAACAAGCCACTGTGAATATAGGTGAGTTGGTAGTACTTCCCAGAGCTTAGTCTTTGAGAAATCAGGGTCACCTCTGTGATCATTGGACAGTGGAAAAGGACTGTAGCAGAGGAGTACTTCTCTTACTGAGCAAAATGTAATTTTGCTCTTTTCTGTGGGAGGGGGAGTATTAATCAGGAAAGTTCCCCAATCATCCTCATGACCTTACAGGAAGGGGAACATTTGTTTGGGGCTTTGAAGGCATCTTCCTATGGAGAGGGTTGGCACCTCATGGAGGTTGAATCTCAGGAACTGGGGATAAGTTGGTCAAGTGATATTGTTAGATCAGAGCTACCACATTGTGTAAAAGGAAACTGGCAGGGTCTTTTTCCTTTTCCTCCCTTCTGAGCACAGCTCAGAACTCAAGAGTAGACTTCGGTCCCTGGTGGAGCATCTGCACCTCGGTATAAATGTGAAACTTGGGATTAAACAACTGTTTTCCCTTTAGCCCCCCAAGAAGTCTATAGAGAGCTCTTAGATTCTGAGGCCCTGGAGAAGAAGTGGCAGAAACATACAAGCTCTCTACCATGTGGTGGGCTGAGGAGATGGGTTGGGGCCTGAATGGCAGGGATTCCTAAAACCTACCTTCTAGAGAGAAGAGAAGGCAGGGAAGTGTGGTCCTGAGATACAGCTTCCTGCTGAGAGAATCAGAGTTCCTGAACAACTCCTCACTCCTGGAATAGTCCCCAAAGCTGGAAGAATCACAGGGGAGTTCAAGCTCTGACATGCGGGCACAAAAAGACCCTACACTTTGTGTTTGCTATGATTGTGAAAGGGTTCAACTTTGAAGATGTGAGGGGAAGCGTCTTGCCTCTCTCCAGCAATACACTTAGGTTATATCTCTGGTCCAGAAGAAGTCCAAGTCCTCAGGGTAGTACTGTGAGGTTGGATGTCTGTATGGGTCTTTGGGTGGAGAGGGCATTTACCAGAATGTCAGGAGTTGCTCTCTAGAAACACCAAATTCTTTTCCTTGATGAGAGTCCAATCTACAGGAATTGTGGTCTTAGAAGATTGTGGGGTCCTAAGGAGTGGTTCAATCAATGGAAAGGCAGGAGAATAGTATCGATTATTTGCTATTAACTGCTTTGTATGAATCCTTGAAATACCTTGGCCAAGCTAGCTATGTGACCTTAAGCAAGTCTCCTCTCCCCTCCAAGCCACAGTTTCTTTATATGCATAAAGAGAAAGTAGGACTAGAGTAGGTTTCTTCCTGCTCTGATATTCTGATTCTGGGGTCTTTTATAAAAAGAGTTTCCACTTTGAGCTCCTTTTCTAGTGCTGAAGTTGCTGGGTATTTTTGGTTTGTTTTTTTTTAAAAGCTTATTATTTATTTGTAACATTCTTTTCTTTTTAAATTTTGAATTCCAAAGCCTCTCTCTCCCTCCCACCCCCTTCCCCACTCACTGAGAAGGCAAGCAGTATGATATCAATTATACATGTGAAATCGTGCAAAACATATTTTCATATTAGCCATATTTTTTAAAAGCAAGGAAATTGTTGTTACTTGTTTGTTAGTATCTGAGGTAGAGCTAGAATTGAGGTCTCCCAGCTTCCAGTCTTGGGCTCTCTGCTTTTATGTTTCATAGCCTCAGAACATTATCTTTTGATGTGTTGAAAACATCTCTATCAAAATTAAGCCAAGTTATTAAATATTCAAAAGCAGAAGATGGAGAGATTAGAGCAAATAACCATCAGACATGTGATAATGATTTTCCATATGTTTATTAGTCAACAGACTGTTTCATAGATCTTGTGAAAGCAATTGCAAATGTCCTCAAGTATAATCAATCAATCCACGTTTACTAAGTACCTACTGTGTGTCAGGCATTGTGCTAAGTGCTAGAGATATAAAAAGAGACTCCAAGAAGTTCACAACCTACTAGGAGAGACAAATATGTACAAATCAAGCTATCTACAGGATAAATAGGAAACAATTAGAGGATGAAGGCACTGGAATTAAGAACAGTAAAGGAAGACTTCCTGTAGGAGATAGAATTTTAGTTAGTACTTAAAGGAAACCAAGAAAGATGGTTGGAGATGAGGAGGGAGAGCATGCCAGGCATGGGAAACAGCCAGGGAAAATGCCCCAAATTGAGAGATGGAGGGTCTTGTTTGTGGAACATCCAGGAGGACAATATCATTGGATTTAACAGTTAGGAGTCAGGGAGTAAGGTATAAGAAAACTGGAAAGGTGAAAGGGAACTAAATTATTAAGGCCATTGAGTGCTAAACAGTGTATTTTATATTTGATCCTGGAGACAATGGGAAGCCCCTGGAGTTTATTGAATTGAGGTGGGGTGGTAGGGTGACATGGTTGGACCTGCAATTTAGGAAAGTCACTCTAGTAGCTGAATGGAGAATGGATGGAGTGGGGAGAGACTTGGGGCAGGCAGATCCACTAGCAGGTTATTGCAGTAATCAAGGTATGAGATGATGAGGGCCTGTGCCAGTGTTGTGGCACTGTTAATATATTTGAGAGATATTGCAATGGTGAAATTAACAGGCCTTGGGAATTTCTTGAAGGATGATTTCTAGGTTCTTTTCTTGATCATGGCTTTCAGGTAGTCCAATAATTTTTAAATTGTCTCTCCTGGATCTATTTTCCAGGTCAATGGTTTTTTTCAATGAGATATTTCACATTGCCTTC
>JAQQSU010012214.1:0-11977 GCA_028627135.1 Pseudochirops cupreus
TGTAATGGGGGGGGCGAGGCTCTCATTTCAGGGGGGTGATTTAAATCTCCCAAACTAGAACCTTTGACCTTTAACTGTGTTCCTCAAGTATTTCCTTCTGTTTAGACCCACTATCTAATTAAATCGCCAGTGTGGCCTACCAAAAGCTTTTGCTCCCACTCTCAGCATCATCTTTTTTCAGATCTCTTACAGAAGGACTCTATGGTTGTGCTCTTAGGGGAAGACTAAGAATTTCCTTTTATGACTCATATCCTCTTTAGTCAACTATGTGCCTTCTCCATCAATGCCCCTAATGGCAAAGGTGATATGCATCACTCATCACTGGGTTGCAGAGAAGTCTTTAACACTACATGTAGAGGAAAAAAAGTTAGCCCTCTACTGATTTTGAATTTGAAAATAGGATGTGGCGATTTGTGAACAAATATTGCAACTCCAGGTGTACCCCTTCAAAGTTGTGACCGAGATTATCTAAAGTGAAGTTTGGGGACAAACTGACCCCTGGAAGCCAGGTCTAAAAAAAAGTAAGAGTACGTTTTGGTGGTGGGGTCATGTATATTGCCCTTTTGAGGAGGAGGTAGTGAGGGAGAAAATGGAGGAGGGACAAGGAAAATGGGGAGTGGGCTATGAGGATAACCCTACAGAATAGCAACAAAAGTTTGTAGTGGCTTAATAAGTTAATAAATTAATCCTGAACGACCTGTGAAATTAAGCTGATTTAGGGGCATGAAAGAAAGAAATCTATTTGTAGAAAATTTGAAAGATAGCTCCTGATAATATAAGGTACTGAAAATGAAAAAGGGGGTTATAATGAAAAAAAAAAACAGGATAAGCAAGAAGCTAGAATGGAAATAAAAGCAAGCAAATGCCTGATTTTCTTCCCGGCCCCTAGAAACTCTCATTTTAAAAAATTGGGAATAGCTTCTCCTGGTATAATGTAAAATAGAAAAGGAATCTGGAAGAGGATCACCATGGAATAAGATTATTTTGAGTTTCTAAAAATAAGAATAGTGGCCAGATTATAATACAGTGTGACTGACAGAGTCCTCCTAGATTTGGATGTAGTGGGCCTGGGTTCCAGCTCTTTCTCTGCTGTTATGTGACCTCACCCAAGTGACCTCCCTCTGGGAGCCTTAGTTTCCTCATATGTAAAACAAGGGTTGATTTTGTTGATTTCATAGTCCTTTCTGTTTCTAAATCTGTAATCTTTGGTTGCTAGAATGCAAAGAGAGAAGAGAGAGCACTATGGCCCCGTTGATTTGGTCCTGAGGTGAGGCTGTGCCAGCTTTGTAGACTTGGGGAAGGAAAGATACCCACTAAGACACAGATTGGGTAAGGTCCAGAACTTTCTGAGCTGCCCACTCCAGCTTTAATCTCAACTCCAGTTTCAGTACTTGTATTCTGAACTGACCACATTTTATGATTCAAAATATGGTAGAACATGTATATTTGGTAGCCTTATTCTGAAAATGGACAGATATTTTAATTTAAAAAATATCGGGGGAGGTTTCTAAAAGGGAGTGGGAGGTTGGGAGGGGGTGGAGGAAGAAACTAGGCAAGGTTGATCCTAATAGTTTTTCAACTTTATCTCCCACTAGTAGAGATGGGAATTCTATGGCTAAGTACTTTTTTTTTATTCATCTTAGAGGAATTATATGAAATGAGTTTTCTTTATGGTCCCATGCTTGGCTCTGGGGAGGCAGAGGAGGAGGAGTGAAGGATGATCCTCAGTTTGTCAAGTTTGTGGGTGTATGTGTCTGGTCCACTCAGCAAAACTCTTTCCACTTGGGGAAATGGATGTGTTTTATTTGACTCGGTTGTAGCAGAGTTACAAGTCAGTATAATCGGGGTTGACAGAAGTATCTTTTTGTAGCCGGAGGCTGCAAAGCATTTTGTTTGCTTGTCCTCATCAGGCCTTCTCAGGGGGCAGCCATCAATTCTC
The DNA here is from genome assembly GCA_028627135.1 of Pseudochirops cupreus. Classification (NCBI taxonomy): domain Eukaryota; kingdom Metazoa; phylum Chordata; class Mammalia; order Diprotodontia; family Pseudocheiridae; genus Pseudochirops; species Pseudochirops cupreus. The sequence goes on from JAQQSU010012214.1 coordinate 1,940, forward strand.
ATGGCTGGGTTTGGATATCTGTGCTTAGCGAGGAAGCTGTTTTCCTAGACAAGAAGACGTTCTCTCGTAACCCTCTACTTGTCTAATGCAGGCAGAATAGCTAGTGTATACCATTTCCTCTCAAAGTTTCTCATTTCTTTTTCTAGAGGTTCTTGGCTTTCTGCATTTTTTGGGATGGTTTGGAGCTAAGGACAAGGACACTCTGGACCCGGAGGCACACAAGCATGCATGGGGCAATGTTCTTTCCTACAGAAGCCCCCCCCCCCCCCTTTTTTTTTAAACACCCACATTACTGGCCCATGTTTGCCATAGGTCCCAGCTCTTGCTTTAGGGCTGCTTGATTTAATCAGCCATTACTAGTGCTGTGTTTACAGAAATGGCTGTCCCCGCTGGCCATTTCTATGAAAGATTTTATTGCAGGATAGCCAGGATTACACATGCTACTTGGTTGTGCATGAACCTCAGCTAGCCTGGCAGTATTAGCTGTGGCAGGGGACAGGCAGCAGGGTCAAGTTTGCAGTCATAGGTCACTGATATGCTGTGCTCCCTGCCCTGAGCCCTCTTGGATATCAGCCATTAATCTGCACATCTCCTGACACCCAACTCTATGCCAAATCACTCCTGAGAACAGAGTAGTGGAAAGGTTTAGATCCCCTCATCCTTACAGAAATTATGTAACTGAGCAAACACTTCTTAGGACAAAGTAGAGTTAACTTTTTAGAATAGCTTTCTTAAACCTAATATTCATTAGCAAGAAAGCTCTCAGAAGGGGGGAAGACTTGTATCCCAGATGATTCTGTGCCCATAAATCGTTTCTTCACTCAAGCATTTAATAGCCCATTAGCAACCAACTAGTCCTTGTTCTGGAGGGCAGATTATCCTGGCAGCTCATTAACTGGGTAAACTGGGCTTTGGCCAAATGGATGTGGGTGGGATTTGAGTGAGGCTCTTTCTGGACTAGAGGGAGAGGAGCAGGAAAAGAGGGTATTTCTTAAGTATGGTGGCAGGCTATGGGAAGAGAGCCAGCACCTCTAACCTTGTTTCTAGGAATGAAAGGGATTTCATCTTCCAAGCTGCACTGCACCAAAAGGTGTATCTTTTATTAACAGTTAACTGTCTGGTGCAGTGGAAAGGATGTTGAATCAAGAATTAGGAGGTTTCGGTTCAAATCCTTTCTCTGCCACTTAATACCTTGAATCAATCATTTAGTTTCCTAATCTACAAAATGAGAGTGTTGGATTAGATTGCTACTGTTTCTTCCAGTCATTGATCTTATGAAACCCTACTCAACTCCCTTCATCAAGTCCAGTATTTAAAATTCTAGCAATGAAGTTGGCAAGCTGTCTAACCCATCCCAGATGTCTTTTGTGGCCTCCCAAAATCTGTCATAGAGGGTCAATAGGCTTCTTATTTTGACAGTTGTGTGATCGATGGCTGACTTCAGTCAGTGGTTTCCTATTATTGGTCTACTTTAATTTATTTGTATAGTTTGATCCTTTGTTCTCTATGATTTTTATTTATTCCCTGGGGGCGTTAGCCATCTGTACATTCACTATCTGGCATTAATACCTATCAACCTTTTGTCTCTTTTGGACTGACTCTTCTTGAAATGGTCATGCCACCTTCTTCCTCTCAAGGGCAAACTGAGCTTAATGTTAACTCATACTTTTATTAATAAGCAGGCTCTAGCAAATCCACAATTCTTTCTCCTCTGAGCCCCCTCTCCCTTACCCACCCACTGTCCCATATGACTCCTATATGTCTCTATGACAGTATAATGGTATATCTCAGTTCAGACCATAAAATCTTCCTAGAGCTGAGACTGCTTTAAAGTTATATTTGTTATGTGCTTATTTGGGAATGAATGAGCCTTATATTTCCTTGAATGTCCTGAAGTGAGTGATGTTACTGCCTGATTTGTTAGGAGGAAACTTCTCTCCTGGGCAGTATCCCTTTTATTGAATATTCATTTTAAAAGACCGAGATTGGGATTTGATGTTGCCCGTCTTAAATAATTTCTAGCTAAGTCCCTTTAGCAGAAGAGCAGCAACTGGTACACCATGATACAACCACCAATTTGATCATTTAGCACTTTTTTTCCTTTTAAGATAACCTATCAGGATCCTTTTAGTATTTTATTTTTTCTAATTATATGTAAAGATAATTTTTTTAACATTCTTTTTTCTTTATAAAGTTTTGAGTTCCAAATTTTCTCCCACTCTCCCTCCCCTTCCTCCTCCCTAAGATGGTAAGCAATTTGATATGGGTTATACATGTGCAGTCATATAAAACATTTCCATATTAGTCATGTTGTGAAAAGAAGAAACAGAACAAAAGGAAAAAAAAACCACCAGAAAAAAAGTGAAAATAGTATGTTTTGATCCGCATTTAGACTTCATCAGTTCTTTCTCTGGTAGTGGATAGTATTTTCCATCATTAGTATCTTGGTCTTGTCTTGCATCATTGCACTGCTGAGAAGAGTTAAGTCAGTCATAGTTGATCATAGCGCAAGGTTGCTATTACTGTGTACAACGTTCTCTCGGTTCTGCTCACTTCACTTTGCATTAGTTCATGTAAGTCTTTTCAGGTTTTCCTGAAATCCCCCTGTTATTTCTTATAGCAAACAGTATTCTATCACAATTACATATCACAACTTGTTTAGCTATTCCTCAATTTCTAATTCTTTGCCACCATAAAAAGACTGCTACACATGTTTTTGTACATGTGGGTCCTTTTCCTTTTTTATGATCTAAATTAGATCATAAATATTATAAAATATATATCTATCTATATGTATCTGGCTAAAAGGCAGTGATTTTTTTTTTGTAAAGAACAACATAACTCAGATTCGTATTTTCCTTAGTCCTTTCTTCTGTCATAACACTTACTCAAATAAATGTAGTATTTTTTTTTAATGGGTAACTGACTGTGGTGGCACATACCTGTAATCACTGATAGGATCCTTGCCAGGAGGCTGAGGCTGTTGGATATTTTGACTTCAGGAATCCTGAGCTGTAGGACCAGCAGCTGAACTAAAAAACCAATTGAATGTCCATACTAAGTTTACTACCAATATGTGACTCCCTGGGAGCACAGAGCCTCCAGGTCACCTAAGGAGAGGGCAGAGTGGGTCAGGTTGTCAGAATGGAGCAGGTTATAATTTCCATGCCAGTCAGTATTGGGTTTGGGCTCATGAGTGGCTGCTGTACTCCCACCTGGGTAAGAGAGAAACCCAGTCTCCTCTTTTCCCATATCCTCAAAAAAGAAAAAAAAAAAGGTCACTTTGTAGAATCCTTGAGCCTCCTGAAGCTGCTGATAAATTTTGACTTGATGGGGCATGGTCACAAGCTACACATAAGTGAGGCTCTTGGAAAACAAGAATTAAATTTTAAGATAGTTTCATTCCTTCCAAGTTACTTATAATAAGCAAGTTCCAAAACCTGACTTTCAGCTAAAACTCCATCCCCATCTTAGCAGTGGAGTGGGGTGAGAAAGGTTATTTTAGGCCCATCTTTGGCCAGCTGCACTGGCCAGTTTATTTCACCTCTAGGTATGTGCCCAACCTCTTCAGTTCTAGCCATCAGAGTGACAGAACTGAGAACTCTTGTGACTAGAAGTGTGATCAATTCCAAAGGAGTTCCATGAGAGACCATCTGCTAAGAAGGTGTTATTGAGGTCAGTCAACTATTAAGGATCATTAAAATGGCGCTCGTACCTTTGCAGAAACCCTCCAATATAAATTTCCAAACAGTACTGTAGGGGCAGGAAGCACAAGCGTTTGTTTTACCCATTTTTACAGATGAAGAAACCAAGACTCGGAGCTCAAAATTTGTCCATTCAGTAAACATTTAGAAAATGCCTTCTATGGAGCAGGCATGGTGCTGGGTGCTAGAGAAAGACAAAAATGCAACAGTCCCTTGCCCCAGGTGAGTTTACATTCTTTTGGCACAGACTAGACCTCTGGTGTCAGACTCAAATATCCCATAGTGACTTAGAAATCCACAAATTAAGATCATCTGTGTTTTATTGCGTATTTATTTTGTTAGACATCTCCCAATTACATTTTAATTTGAATGCTAGCTGCATTCTGGAGTGTTGCCTTCAACCTTTAGTTGTTTCTGGCCTGACTACTCTCTCCATTTCTGCTTAGGATACATGTAAAGTGCTTCTTATCTAAGCAAATTTTTCTCTCCATAGTCATATGATCATATCACATTTTTCCACCTTCTTACAATCTTTGTGATGTAAGGTGTGCTGGCCATATTCTCAGAAGAATCCCACTATGCTATCTTGGGCATATCTCTTCCCTTCTTGGACTTATTTTTTCATTTACAAAAATCTAGGGGCAGGACTAAATGACCTAGTAATTCTTCCTCTCTATGTCCCTGACTGGTCCAAACAGCTAGTGATGGGCAATGGCAGGATTTAAACCTAGATCTTTTGACTCCAAGGTTCTCACAGTGAGAAAACTCCACTTCCTCCCAAAGCTTGGTCGTGGGCAGGATGATGTGTTCTAAGTCAATCTAGGGGAAGGGACTGCTTTCCCACATCATCTCTCTTTCAGTCAGAGCACAGAGAACCAGCCACCGAACTCTACAGGTGGAGCTTCAAATGACAGATGGGGAAGACTCCACCTTGGTGCTGACTCATACATTTTAATGAGATTTTCCTAGAATAACAAAGAAGGGTACCAAATAAAATTCACACCCATGCAAAGAATGTATTTAAAATGGAATTTTACAGAGACCTACAGGAGAACAGAGCTACTGCTATGCGGGTGAATTTTGTGAGGCCTTAAGCAAACAAAGCACATTGTTTAGTTGAGGGTCCAAGTAAAATGTCTGTGATGCTATACCTGAGTTTTTATAGTTGCAGTTAGGTCAACACAAAGTCCCTTTTGGGAGATCTTAAAACATGGTGTAATCGTCAGTTGTCTGCAATGTAGAAGAGTTGGCATTTTAAAGGCCAAGTGTTTTAACTCTGACATTTTTCATTGTGACTCTGTGGTCTCTAATATGGTATACAAAGACGTTTGCTGTTTTAAAAAAAATCTTGATAGAGCTGCCATCCTAATTAAGTAATGACTTAAGTTCTGAAAAAAGCTTGAAATGCCTTGGCCAAATTTTATTATCCTAGAAGCTAGGGCTTTTTGTGAAAGATTGATGCAAATAGCAAAACTCTCTATTTGTTAGAGATAGAAAAGGTTGCTTTCCCCTTGCATTTGTGATTCATGGTATTATGGAATCTAGAGAGAGAAAAGAGTGTCAGGTCTGAGTTTCTTGCTTTCCTAGGGAGGGTTGGAGAAAGTAAAAAGAGGCTTTTTGTTTTCAGTGTTTGAGTAGGAAACCCTGCATGAATTTTTTTTCTTGCGTGAGGTAGATTCTTAAAATTCTAAACAGCTACTGAAAAAAGCGAAGAGGTTCCTTGCTCATTCCTCCCTACCTATCTACTATTGAGAGAACGGCCATCATGAATCAATTCCCCTTTTTGAAAAGTAAGGAGGATGCTTTCCTCCTCCCCTCCACATTCTCTCAGGGAACGACCATCTCTGCTTGCTGCCAAGTGGGTATCTGGAAAATCGGGAGGGATGGGGGAGAGGCTGGCAACACATTTCTCTTGGTACCCAGCTGTCACTGGAACAGCATTAAGTATAGGAAGAGGCATCTATATCTCTTATGCATTTTGTTTTTATCTAGGGCTGATGATGTTTCGTATCAAGCTAGGGCCACTGCAAGATTTTACTTTCTTGTTTTTGTCCTATGTGATTTAAAAATAAAAGAAAAAAACCACCAAACTGATCTTTAATAGCCAGCTCTGAGTCAGAAGTAGAAAGGAGGCCTACTGTGCAATATGGATAAAATGGTGTGATTGGTCATATAACATGAATAAAAGCAAGGAAGCCTTCATTTGGATGTCAGCTTAAGTATAAGATGATTATTTTTAAAGGTCAAGTTCTCTATTTGCTAATTTAGAGTATTATGCTTTCCAGATAAAACAAGTCAACCTAATGTTACAGCTTTTTTGGGTCATCTGCACAATATTTGAACTGTAAGTTAATTTTTTTATGTGAAGTATGGGTATATATTTTATTCATTAAAATATTTGAAAACATCTATTTGCAGTTTTTTTTTATTATGATCTCAGACCTTATGTCCAAAGCTCTAGGTTTCTCATGTGGCCAGTGCTGAAAGCCAAAGCATCCTTAGTAACCCAAAGATATGCAGGTAGGGGTGGTACCATTGTTTCTCTGCCCCAGCACCTCTCACCACAGTCTTGCGTGCAGATGCTGCTGTTTCTTTTGCCTGAACCAACCAATTTCTAGTGCTAAAAATATAGTGCTTGAATTACTGGAGTTACTTTTTTTTTCTGTGTCCCTCTAAATAGAAAATCTGGTACATCCTTTGAAATCGTAGAGCCTGATTTATTTATTTCAGAATTCTAGAATCTGAGACTTTTCAGCTGCTGCTACATTTCTGACTGAAACCCCATAAGCTCCCACTGGCATAGAAACAAACATGGGAGTAAGTCCTTCTGTTCTCCTGTGCAGAATTTTCTGGTAATCTCGGTCTTGGGGATGTGGGGCCAAGAGAAAGGCATCATAAAGTCTAGGATGGGGGTGGGAACACTGGCTGAGCTCCGGAGGCCAGGGCATGCTGCTCATCTGTGGTGAGAATGGTGGATTCCTGGTTGGCTCAGGAGGCAAGGAGACCCTGGAGACCAGAGCCCCTGGCCTCGAGGCCCTAGGGAAGGGGCCTGAACATAGTCTTATGCCGGTTTGCTTTCTTCATGCTCGAGAGCTGCTCACTGCAGCTGCTTCTCCAGGATCTGCTTTATCCTGGCTGGGTCTGCTCGTCCTTCTGTTGCCTTTCGGACCATTCCAATCAGTTTATTCACAACTTTCTGGTTTCCCTTCTTCACTGCCATGACCTTCAAAGAAATGAAGAAAATATATTTAAGAGGAAAAGCAAACAGCTGTACTAGGCAGTTGTTTCTTAGCCTTATCTAGGGGCGAGAATACGGAAGGTTGAGTTTGGCCATCTTTGTTGGCCCTTGGCTTTTTTTGTAAAGACAAATCTGAAGATCACTGTTCTCTAGGTTCTTGCTGAAGGGAAATGTCCAAACTCTGACTTCCAATAATAACTGAATGGGAAAATTAGTAAGTGAATAATATGGCTTGGATCTGGGATAGTCTAGAAACTCAACTCTCCTCCTTCCCCCTTTAATTCCTGTAATGATAAGAGGAGGGCTCACTAATGGTGATTCAGCCAAATTCCTTTCCTAAGTATTAAGAGCAATCTGAGCTTCTTAAAGCCCTTTGAGTGAGCAAGTTCCCTAAGGGGAATTAAAAAGTGTGATCAGAGCAAAGAGAGTGAGTCTCTAATTCTGCAGTAACAGCTCTGGGTAGTCACTGAAAATGCAGGCTCTGTCAAAAAAATAAACTCGCAGCTCTTTTAAAGTAATCTGAGGGTGCAAGGGAAAGCAGGGAAAGCCACATCAAACAGCAAGTAGCTAGTGAGGCAGGAAGCTGCTCGTGACCTTTGGCTCTGATGTTCCTCCATCACTCCAATGCTTGGGTCTACCTGCACTCAAGTGCTTCAGGACGAGCTTGTCTTTATCAGTGGCTACAGATGAGGCGGGAAGATGGAGATTGCAGAAGCCCTAGTGCAAGCTCATTTTCTTTATCAAGAGCTCTTTACAGGCCTGTTAGTGTCTGCCAACGAGCTGATGGGGAGGTGGACACTGTTCTCTAAGGGATTATGGCAATTTTTTTCTTCCCCGCAAGGAAAAATCCCTTTAGACAATATGATTATACTGGGGGAGGGAGAGGCCTTACTCATTTTAACTTGCCTATTTTATGCTATGCTCAGAACACAAAATGACTTGGTTTTCAGCCACGCTCCTGTCAAAGATTTTCTCCAAAATTTAAAAATAATTTTCCGTGCTGCCTTTACAATCACTTGTGGGCTTGAAGCTGGGGGTGTTTTCATCACCATCTCTCCCCTCCCTCACTGCAGGACCTGCAGGCTGGCTTCTTATGATGAGGTCCTCCCTGCACCTGACAGCTCAGCTGGGGTGGATGGAGAGTTATTTTCGGCCTCCAGAAAGGCTGGGCACCTAAGAGGTCAAAATTTTGATTCGGCGATTTTGGTGACACTCCTATAAATAACCAAATGGCGTTCAAAGGGGTGAGAATTTCTAATGCAAATAGAGCTTGAATTGTCCCAAATTATCAAGGAGAATAAAAGTACTCAAGTGGGGCCAGCTAGGCTTAGGGACAAATTCGAGCCACATCCACAGCTCGCATCGGAGGCTGGCGACTGCTGACTTTGGATACAGGTGAAAAACACCAGGCTTAGTAAGGAACCTCTGGCCAATGGTGCTGCTGGCAGCCCCCTCCTCCCATGAATAAAGTCAGAAATAAAATCAGTCACCTCCTGCGGATGCTTGGCCAGCACTGCCTGGCACATCTCTTCCAGCTCCTCTTGGTTCTGGAGCAGCTCAAGTTTCTTCTCTTGAACGATCTGGCCTGGAGTCTTCCCTTGGTTTTGCCATAGTTCCTCAAAAACCTAAGAACCAGAATGGGGAAGTCCTAGCAAAGAATGATCTCTGGTATAAGGCATGGCTCCCATTCCATGGATGCCAAGTTACAAGGTTTGGGGAAGGGAGAAGGAGGAAGAGAAAGAGCTGAACTGACACCAAAGTCTTTTTTATACCGAAAGTGAAAAAATCCATTAAGTGATGTGGTGAGATCACTAGATTTGGAGTAAAAAAATCTAGGTTCAAATCCCATTTCCTTGGGTGGCCTTGAGCAAGTGAGATCAATCCTTTGGGCCTGTCTTCATCTGCAGAGCAATGGGGTTGGGCTAGCTGATGAATGTCTAAGGCCCCTTCCAGTTCTAACGCCTGGCATTCATTTTTCATCAGAGTTCTGTCCTGAACCACTGGTGACAAGACATGAGACAGCTACTCTGGGCCCTGGGTGAAAAGTGGCTTGAGACTACCAGTGGCTCTGGACTCCTCGTTTCTATTAGTCTGAAAAGGTCTTCAGTGGGCGCCTCCTGTATACCCCTCTTACACCGCTGCTCCCTTCCCACTCAGCTGAATCATGACAGAGATGCTGCTCTATCTGGGCAGAGCCAGTCCTCCCCCTCTACGGCACTGCTGTGGGAGTCGTGAGGGGGCAATGACTAGTCCCAGGACTCCTGCTGACAAGCAGGAGACAGGCACACTATAAGTCCAATGAACTAATTAAATGAAATGGCAACTTTCTGTAAAGGCTAGGACCCACGCGAAAGCAGTAGGAGGCAGCCAGTGGGCTGAGACCAACTCTTAACTCCAGATAACTCATCCTGCTGGGGAAGAGGACTCCATGAGGGCAGGAAGTTATTTGGCCTCATAATGAGAATACAAAATAAAAGCATAAATTAAAATGAGTGGAATCCCCAGGCCTACCTCTTATTTATCCTCTAGAAGTAGAGCTGGATCCAGGTTTGATTGCGACAACTATCCATTAATGTCTGTGTTTTTCTATTTTTTAAAAAATGATCCTGGGGCCGCTAGGTGGCACAGTGAATAGAGCCCCGGCCCTGGAGTCAGAAGGACCTGAGTTCAAATACAGCCTCAGACACTTAACACTTACTAGCTGTGTGACCTTGGGCAAATGGCTTAACCCCAACTGCCCTACAAAAAGCAAAAAACAAAAAACAAACAAACAAAAAACCAAACGATCGCCTTGCAAATGATGAGTATTTGTAAGGAAGAGAGGTCTCAGGGCCTAGAGTGGTTAGTTCCCTTCTTCCTCTTGTTCTCATACTACGTGTGGGTTGCCACAACATTCTTTGTCCCTCCCTGCAGGCTCTGGGTCCATGCTCGCCTGCAGTCATAATTGTATATTTATATCATCATTACTATGGCAATGAAAGAGATGGAAAACTTCCCATTCCCACTGGGGCAGAGAGGGGGGCTGGTCAAGAGCCAGCCCTCCTAGGACAGCCGATCTGTCCAACCACCAGTGTGAACAGTACAAGAAAGGTAAGG
>JAQQSU010012215.1:0-11977 GCA_028627135.1 Pseudochirops cupreus
GGGGAAGACTTTATGACCACAGAAGAGTTAGAGAGCATTATAAAATGCAAAATGGATAATCTTGATTACATTAAATTGAAAAGTTTCTGTACAAACAAAGCCAATGTAACCAAGATTAAGAGAGAAGTGGGAAACTGGGAAAGAATTTTTACAATCAGTGTGTCTGATAAAGGCCTCATTTCTAAAATATACAGGGAATTAAGTAAAATCTATAACAACACAAGTCATTCCCCAATTGATAAATGGTCAAAGGATATGAACAGGCAATTTTCAGAGTTAGAAAGTAAAGATATCTATAAGCATATGAAAAATGCTCTAAATCACTATTGATTCGAGAAATGCAAATCAAAACAACTCCGAGGTACCACATCTCACTAGTCAGATTGGCTAAGATGACAAAACAGTAAAACGACAAATGCTGGAGAGGATGTGGAAAAATTGGAACACTAATGCATTGTTGGTGGAGCTGTGAACTGATACAACCATTCTGGAGAGCAATCTGGAACTATGCCCAAAGGGCTATAAATAATTGCATACCCTTTGACCCAGTAATACCACTTCTGGGGTTGTATCCCAAAGAGATCATAGAAGTGGGAGGAAGATCCATATGTACAAAAATATTTATTGCAGCTCTCTTTGTGGTGGCAAAAAACTGGAAATTAAGGGGATGCCCATCAATTGGGGAATGGCTAAACAAGTTGTGGTATATCAATGTAATGGAATACTATTTATTGTGCTATAAAAAATGGGGAGGAGATGGACTTCATATTTACCTGGAGAGGCTTGTACAAACTGATGCTAAGTGAGAAGAGCAGAACCAGGAAAAATTTGTACACAATCACAGACACAGCGTATGTGTGATGACCAATCTTGATAAACTGGACTCTTCTCAGCAACGCACAGTTATAAGACAACTTTACAAGTCTCAGGATGGAAGGAGATACCTACATTCAGAGAAAGATCTAGAAAGACTAGAGTTTAAATGGAGACTGAAGCAACCTACATGCTATCGCTCTTTTCCATGTTTGGATTTGTTTCTTTTTTCCCGTTGTTCACTCTATCAGTTACAACTCTTATATACAACCAGACTGATGTCCAATATGAAAGTAATTTGCAGATCCAATACTTGATGGCATGCTGCCATGGGGGTGGGGAGGGAGAAGGAGGAGAGAAAATTTGAAACTCAAGGGATTCTGGAACTGAATCATGTAAACTGAAAGTAAATAAACAAATCAATTTTTTAAAAAAGGAAAATAAGTTGGGGGGAGAGGGGTCAGGGAGACTGAAAATAACAAAGATTCCAGGAAGAAAAAAAAATCTCAAAGACCTTAAACGAACAGATAAATCAACAGAACAAAAGGAATTATGGCTTCCAGCTGTTGTAAACAAGTTCAGACATCTATGAATGAAGGTGGCAAAATGCAGGAAAGTGACTTATCACTTGATGAGACAGAAGACCGTCAGAAAGTCAGGGAGAACGTGGATTCATTACATACTGTTCCAGTGAGGTTGTATGTAGATCTTGAAGAGCAAAAATAATGAGCAAAATAGAAAAACTTGAATGCATAATGGCCAGCCTCACCAAGGAAACAAAAGAGGTGACAATAGATTGGGAATGCAAATACACAGACCTGAAAGCTAATCTTTAAGAAAAGAAGCAAAAAATTAGAATGTTAAAAGGAAGTATGCTTACAAGGATGCGTAGAGATAGCCTAAAGATCAGAAGTCTCCCAGAAGAACATGACAGGATGGAAAAAAAATAAAAACACCTTAAACCATAATGAAGGAAATAAAAAAAAAAGAATTGTCCAGAAATTCTGAATACAGAAAATCAAATTCCAATGGAAAGAAGTCACAGACTGCTTCCAGAAAAAAATCCAAGGTTGTAAACTCCAAGACATATAGTAATTAAACTGAGCAATGAACCGATTTCTAGGAAGATGGCAGAGCAGGGCAGAAATTCCTAGGCTTCCCAGATTTCCTCCACAAATGGACAGAAAATTGTCATGAAACAAATGGCAACAAAAATAAAGGGATAAAGCAGTTGATCTCCTAGTATAGAGGTCAGGGAAGCATAAAATGTTGAGGTATAGGGTTAGGGTGTTCAGGACCCCAAAATACTGTGTGGGGTATGGGGGACACCAAAAGCGCAGAGACCCCAAAAATCCCCTACCCAAATTTTATTAAAACTTAGAGATGTCTCAAGGTAAGAACAGGAAGCTTTTATTCAGTTCTTGAGAGAAGAGGGTGTCACTTCCATCAGGACAGACTGATGGAAGGAGGCCTGTTACAGAAGACAAAGCAAGGTTATATACCCTAGTGCAAACAAACTCCCTCCCACCACTATCCCTTATCCCCACTGGCTGGGAGGCAGGCAGAGGCTGAAACCAGGACTCAGATAAGGATTTCAATAATGTGCTCTAATTAGGGCCTTTTGGTGATGCGCCTAGCAACTTTGCCTAAGGCCAGCTCCCTGAAGTCCCCCTTGGGTTGCATTTAAAAGGACTTTTGTTTGAGACCCTGACTTCAAGGCCTTTTGCCCTCAAAACTTCAGACACCTAAAAAGACATGTCCCTTATTAAAATTATCCATCCTGTGTTGGTTCCAGGATATAACAGACTAAAGACAATGATTGCGCCTAGATAAAACCTAGATGTTTGGAAGCCTGTTCTCATTTGCATCCTCTTTGTTAATGCCTTTAGAAATGTTAACTGACTTTCCAAAGAGCTGTTTGGCTCTCCCCAGACTTTTTGGTGCCTAGAATTCAGGAGCCTGATTTTATCGGAGCTGCTGTCCAGGATGTAGCAGACTATTGTAACGATGAAACTATGATAATGACAATGATACTGCAGGATGTGACAAACTAAGCTTATTGATGAGAATACTTAAATCTTTGTCCTTTGGATCTTTAAAAATCTTGTTCAAATCATCATTAAACAGAGTTCATGGTTCTTCCTTGAACTACCCACATTGCCCGGTCATTTCTTATCCACATCTCCCATCATGCTTAGTGCTAGACACTGAGTAGCCCATGACAGTGAGCTTACAGTCTAGGTGCAAAAAAGACAAAGAACAAGGAAACAGGGAATAGCCAATCCAAGTGATGACCACTCCAGACCACCCCTAGATTCCTCCCACAACCTTTCTTTATATAAGATCCCATTTTCCTCCCGTGTGTGAGAGCGCCATAGAATGACCTAGCACAGACTTGCTCTGTGTCCAATACAAGTGAACTTTTAATGAACTTTGCTTTTCTTTGGCTGAGATAAGACGAGTTGAATTCATGCAGCAGGACCTGGAGTGATGGTATTTTGTCTCAAGCAACCCTAACCTTATACCACATCACAAGTGTACATACCCTTATTTGGCAAACGTAATGTTGATGCAGCAGTAAGGAAGGGAGAAGAGTGAAACCGAAACTCAGGCCTGTTCCCACAAGAAACCTTACTAGATTTTAGGATACAGTCTGAGAAGTTTTCAACTCCCCCACTCAATACCAACATGCTGGGTCCTGCCAATTGAATTAGACTTGACTTAAGTCTTATCTCAGCCAAAGAAAAGCAAAGTTTATTAACAGTTCGCCATATTAACAGACTCTGTGCTGCTTACATTGGGCCAGAATCATCTGACACAGAGTGAGTCTGTGCTAGATAACTCTCTGGTGCTCTCACACCTCAGGGAGGCAAGATGGGGTCTTATATACAGAAAGGTTGTGGAGAATCTAGGGGTGGTCTAGAGGAGAGGTTTGGGGAGGGTCTTCAGGAGAAGCCAAATGAGGTCAGACTCCAGTGATGAGAGATTAAGGGTGGGAAGTAGCTGGGGGATCCCTGGAGATGAGCTAGTTAAAGGGTGTATCAAGGGTAGGAAGTTGCTGGACAAAGGAGGGCTAGGCTAGTAACAGAGGTTTGGGCCTCAGGCACATGCCTCATCAAATGGGAAGATTCAATCAGAGTGCGATGAGTTTTCCAGAGCCTTTACCTCATCACTAGGACATCCTGAGAGGATCTCAGAGAAGACTCCAAGAGCTGAGGTTTGGTCTGAGTGAAGTGTAAACACCTCCAGGCCACTCCACTGAATCAATGAACAGTAGACCCCAAGGGAAGTTGACTGGGCCTCAGAAAATTTCACCTTAAGTTTCACTACATTCACAACTTCAAGAAATTTCATCTCAGGAACTTTCACCTCACAGCCTCTGGAACATTTACCCCACAAACTTTCCTCTAAAGAAAAGCAGATGCTGAGTGACAGAAGATTAAATGACCTCCTACTCTTTCTGGAAGTCAAACCTGGCCACGCTGACCAGACGACCTCAAGCTCTGACTATGAGTGAGGAGGAGTGACTGCAGTACTACAGGGAGCAAGAACATTTTTAGGATAGTGTAACTGGGGCTTAGGGAAGGAAAAGAGGAGTCCCTAAGGTTGAGCTCCCCGTCTCCTCCTGCACAGAATTCAGAAAACAACAGTAAGAAGGACCTGAGGCTTAGGACAACATTACACACAACTCAGGATTAAAACTTGATGATAGGGGCAGCCAGGTGTCCCAGTGAATAAAGCAGTGGCCCTGGAGTCAGGAGCACCTGAGTTCAAATCCAGCCTCAGACACTTAACACTTACTAGCCATGTGACCTTGGACAAGTCAATTGCCCTGCCCTCCCCCCTCCAAAAAACAAAAAAACAAAAAAAACTTGATGATAATAATAATGTTGCTAAAAATAAAATAAGACAAATTAAAAATAAAAATGAGTAGGCAAAGGAAAAAGAACCCAATCATAAATAACTGTTTTGATATAAAAGAAGATATAGATTCATATTCAGAGGAAGACAGTGAGGTTAAAAAAAAGTCACTCCTACCCTAAAGAGTAGAGTCAAATGGTCACAAACACAGAAAGAACTCTTGGAAGAACCTAAAAAGGAATTTAAATATCAAATAAGAGAGAATGAAGAAAAATTAGAAAATAAAATAAAATAAATTCAAGAAAATTATGAAAAGAAAGTTAACCCATTGAAAAAAGAGATACAAAATCATAAGGAAGAAAAGAAAAGGAATTTAAAAATCAAATAAAAGAGAATGAGGAAAAATGTGAACAATAAAAAATAAAAGAAATCCAAGAAAACTACTGAAAGAAAGTTAACCAATTAGAAAAGGAGAAACAAAATCTTAAGGAAGAAAATAACTCCTTGAAAAAAACTAGAATTGAGCAAGTGGAATTGAATGGTGTTATAAGACACCAAGAAATAATAAAACTATGGGACAAAATAGAAGAGAATCTGAAACATCTCATTAGAAAAACAGCTGATCTGCAGAATAGATCAAGGAGAAACAATATAAAGATTATTGGACTAACTAAAAGTTACAATCAAAAAAATAATCTGGATGTAATACTACAAGAAATTATTAAGGAAAATTGCCCTGAAGTTCTAGAAAGAGAAGGTAAATTCACTGTTGTTGTTTGTCCTTTGCTCTTGAAGAGGACCATGACATCAGGAAGGTGATGAATTAATTGGATTTAAATGAGGGAGGGCTGTGCAAAGTCACCAGCCTCACTTTCTCCTCTGGAGCCATCTGGGCCCAGTAGTGAGATATAGATCAGAACGACTGGAAATGGCCCTGGATGCAGTAGAAGACCTTGACATTTTTAAGCTAAGGTCTTTCCCAGGCCCAGGTTTGACTGAGGTAATGTCCATTCAGTGATTAAGGCTAGATAAGAAATGAGGTAAAGAATGATCTCTTTTACCCAGTAAAAAACAAAACAAAACAAAAAACCAAGATTAATACAGGAGGGGAAGACCCCCAGGATTTCTGGTCAAAACAGAAACAGTTGCCATTTACATCCATTCTGAACCATCAGGGCCTAATGACCAGGTAGAGCTTGGACTCGGTTACTCTGAACTGCATCCTGAGTTCCAGTGCCCTTTGAAACACATTCTTCCATTCTCTCCTCCTTTATCTAGTGGGTGCAGCATAATCTTGCATTATTTGAATGCTGTTTCCTTTGTATTTGAAGGTCTTACTCCCGATGTTTTGAAGAATTTGTTTTTGAATTAAATTTTGAAACTTGGCTATGACATTCCTGTAAGTTTTTTTTCCCCCAGGATCTCTTTCATGTGGTGATTGGTTGATTCTATCTATTTCTATTTTATCTTCTGGCTCTCACTGATTGGCCAAAATACAAAACTTTTCCTAGTTTCCTATTTTATTTCTAATTTTGACTACATTTGGTTTTTCTTTTGTGAAAATCTTTTCAATTTCATGTAGTCAAAATTATCTGTTTTATTTCCTATAATTTCTTCTATCTCTTATTTGGTCATAAATTCTTTCCTTATTTATCCATAAAGCTGACAGGTACATTTTCCCATGAGATAGAGATTTTAAATAATCTAATCTCAAAAAAGGACACAAAAGGGCCTGATGGATTAACAGAAGAATTCCATCAAACTTTTAAAGAAAAGTCAGTACCCTACTTTACGAATTATTCTCAAAAATTGAGAAAGAAAGAATCCTACCAGAATCTTTTTATGAGACAAATATAGTCTTAATATCTAAGCCAGAAAAAAAAACATAGAAAGAAAACTACAGGTCAATATCATTAATAACTGTTGACTTAAAATTTTAAATAAAATCCTGTAAAACAGATTACATCAATTTATACAAAAAAATCATTTAGTATGATCAAGTGGGATTTATACCAGGTATGCAAAGATAGTTCAACATTAGGAAAACAATCAACATAATTAATAAAATCAAAACAACCCAAGTCATATGGTTATCTCAACAGATGCAGAAAAATCCTTTAACAAAATACAACACTGTTTTATGCTAAAAAAAACACTATAAAGTATAGGTTAAGGGACCTTTTAAAAATATAACAAGAAACATCTATTTAAAATCAAAAGCAAGTATATATGCAATAGGAATGTACGAGAATCTTTTCCAATAAATACAGGAGTGAAGTAGGGATGCCCATTCTCTCTACTATTGTTTGATATAATTCTGAAAATGTTAGCAATAGCAATAAGACAAGAGAAAGGAACTAAAGGAATATAGATAGTTACAAAGGAAATAAAACTATCCCTGTTTATTGATGATGTGGTGATTTACTTGGAAAACCCCAGGGAATCAGCAAAGATACAAATGGAGATAATGAATAGCTTCTGCAAAGTTGAAGGCTACAAAATAAATACTCAAAAATCAACAGCATTTCCACATAATAATAACAAAACACAAGAAGCAATAATAGGAAGGGAAATCAAATTTCAAATAATTATGAAATGCATAAAATATCTGAGGATCAACCTTTCAAGGCATACAAAAGACTCATATAGATTCAAATACAAAGCACTCCTTAACAAATTAAAGGACAACTTAAAATGCTGGAGGAATATTTAGTACTCACGGCTAGGCCATGTCAATATAGTAAAATGACAATACTACAAAAATTAATTTATACTTTTAATACTATGCCAATCAAATTACAAAGAGTATACTTTACAAAGCTTTATTAAATAATAACAAAATTCATTTAAAAAACATAAGATCTAGACTATGAAGTGATATGATGAAGAAAAGTAAGGCCCAGGGGTGAATAGCATTTCCAGACCTCAAATTATATTATAAGCAGTAGTTCGCAAAACCATAAGGTATTGATTTTAAAATAGAAAGATCAATGGAACAGACAAGGAAGATTCAGCAGAAACAATGGAACTTAGCAACCTAGTGTTTAATAAAGTAGAAAGCACAAGTCACTTACAGGAAAAATGCCCATTTGATAAAAACTACTGGGAAAACTGGAAAGCAGTCCAGCAGAAATTAGTCTTTGACATCTTCGACATACCACACACTACAATACATTCTAGATGAATACATGACCTTAATGTTAAACATCGTGTTATTAAAAAGTTAGAAGAGAAACAGACAATGTGTCTCTTCCAGTTAGGGGGATGTGAGAGCCGTTATTAACCAACAAGAGATAGGGGCAATTAAAATAGATAAAATAGATAACTTTGTGAGGGATAACTTGCAGTGAAGTTTCCCCATTCTGAACATACTATTTATATTCTTATTTCTTCCTTATACTTTGTAACTGAGTTCAGTATTGTTTCCCCATATATATATATATGCATATATATATGCATATATATATATATACATATATATATATATGGGGTCATCGTGTATTTCAAGGTAATATAAGAGCTACTGGGTATTAATACAATTGATTGGATTAACTATCGAGACCAAATTACAGGTGTTTTTACTTTGGGGAAAGGAAAAGGAGTGTGAGAGGTAGCAAAGGGCTAAGTTTCTACAGAACTGCAAGAATCGCTGAAACAAGACTACTGATAAAAAGTACCACTCAGAAGCCTTGGGAGGAGCTGAGGCAGTAGCCTTGGGAAGAAGTTGGGTTCCCAGTTCCCAGAGAACTCCTAGATAATACTAAAAGTGAAATAATGTAGAATAAAAGGAGGTGGCGGCAGCAGGTGGATTTGACCAATCAGAAAGCAGACAGCGGCCTTGGGACCCTCAGGCCCAGATAAGGACACATCTAGGTTGGACTGAAGGGGGTTCAGTATTCTGGGGTTGTTACTGCGCTTGCTTAGTGGACCTCATGTATTTTGTATGTTATCTTACAAAATTAGAACCTCATTAGTAATAATTATAATAATGGATTGAGATTGCTTTGTGCCGATTGGTTGGCATTAATAAGAAGATTGTGAGCTTGCCTTACCAACCAATGGTAAGGTGGGACAGTTGAGAGCATGTGGAATTCCCACTCTAGGGCTTTATAACCATGTCTTTGCCTTCTGTAGGGTGCTTCTCCCTTCTGGCCCTCTGTCAGATTGGGGACGGCCTTTCTCTCAAGATCATAATAAAATCCTTTCCACTTTCTACCTTAAGAAGCCCCTGAGTTTTATTTGGGCAAGGGTCTTTACTGTCCCATACAACTTTGATTATCTGAAACTAAAAAGCTGTACAGGGAAAAAGAATTAACGCATCTAGGATAAGAAGGGAAGTGGTTGAATGGAGGGGAAAAAAATCTGTGTATCAGATTTCTTTGATAAAGCTTTGGTATCCGAGATACATAAACAAATAACAAATATATGTAAAAACGAACAGCTATTCTCCAACAGATAAATGGTCAAAGGATATAAGCCAACAGTTCTCAAAAAATCTGCAAAATATTCATAATCATGAGGGAAAAAATGCTCCAAATTACTAATGATCAGGGAAATGCAAATAAAAACAATCCGAGATTGATACCCTGATACCCGGCAAATTGGTAAAAATGTCAACAATCACAACAGTCAATTTTGGAAGACTTGTGGGAGGATTGGTGCATTAATACATTGTTGGTAGAGCTGTGAAAAGGTACAATCATTTTGGAAGCCAATTTGGATTTATGCAAATAAAGTGACTAAAATATTCAAATTCTTTGAAACAGAGACTCCATTATTGTACCTATACCCCAAGGAAGCCATTGATAAGAAAAAAGTCCCCATATACTTCAAAATATTTATTATATTAATTTTTGTGAGAGTTAAGAATTGGAAACAAAGTAGATTCCCATCATTGGGGAATGGCTAAACAAACTGTGGCATATAAATGTAATGGAATACGAATGTGCTGTAAGAAAAGATGCATGGGATAAATATAGGGAAGCACGGAAAGTTCTCTATGTACTGACCCAGAAGTAAACTCAGCCAAGAAAACAAAATACACAGTGACTACAAAAATATAGATGGAAAGAACAATGCATGAAGAAAATGTAACAAAATAATGAAGACCACGTAGAATTTGAATGAGAAAATATAAGAAGCCACAGCTAACCTACCCCTTTGGGGAGTTGGGATGTCCACAGGTTTAAACATTGCACGTGTTTTTTGAACTTTCTCAATGTTTCTCATCAGTTAGGCTGACTTTTTTTCTTTCTAAAAAACCCCCAACAAACCCATTATTTGGCATATGGGAGGGTTCTCAGGTGAGAGAAAGGGGGAAGAATATATGGGATACTATGATAATGTAAGAAACAGAAAACATCCACAAAAATTATGTTAGATTAAAAAAAAATAAAGGAAGTTGCAGGGTTGGGACAGCTTGGGTGAATAGCAATTTAAAAAATTCTGTCTGCTGGTTAGAGCAATCAGTTAGGAGCCCTAAACCCTATTATCTGCTTCAGGGCATATCAGTTGAAAAGTTAACACCTCCCCATACTGTCTTTATTCTCTTCCTACATCTCTACCCATTCTTTCTCTAGGATACCTTGTTCAAGATCTTTCTCCTCTTTGAATATGAGTGTTTCCCATGAGTCTGTTCTTGAACTTTGATTTCTCCCTCTAGATTTTCTTCTTTGGTAGTATCATTTACTTGGATAGCTTCATCCTTTGTACAGATAAATCCCAAATGTATCTCCCCAACTCCCATCTCTCTGGGATCCAAACCCTCATTTCTAACTGCCTATTATATATTAACTGAATGTCCTATAGACACTACAAATTCAACATGTCTAAACCTATCTTCGGATCCTTCTCCTTTCTTCTCCTCATGAAACTTCATTGTTTCGTCTATAGTGTTGCCACTGACCCAGGTGTCCATATTCAAAACCTTTTTTGTCATCTTTGAATACTACCCTGACTTCTCATATCTACCTTCTACATGAGGACTTTGTTGATTTCCTAATTTCCTGGTGACCTCTATCTCAAAATCACCTTGTATTTCTTTTGTATGTAGTCTGTATATATTTATTAACATACATATCTCCTCTAATTAAAATGTAAGCTCCTTCTTTAAAAATGTAAGTTCTATCTGAGAGTTGATTTACCAGGGCACATACAAGAAATAGAGAACGATTTAAATAGCTGGGGGATATTAAGTGCTCGTGACGGGGCTGTACCAATATAATAAAAATGATAAAACTACCTAAATTCATTTATACACTTAGTATTATACTAATCAAACTACCAAAGGAATATTTTCTAGAAATAGACAAAATTATAATAAAATTCCAATTAAATATAACAATATAAATATGTAATTATAAAAATATAAATATCTAGAGTCTGAAAGAAAACATTGAGAGGAGGAGAAGGAAAAATGAACGGGGACTTCTAGCCCTAAAATTATGCTATAAAGGAATAATCATCAAAAATATCTGGCACTAATTAAAAAAACAGAAAAGCAGTTCAATGGAACAGATTAGACAAGGAATAATATGCCTAATAATGATGAAGATGATGATGATGACAACTGAACTTAATCCAATGTTTGATAAACTTGAGAAAACAAGTTAACTGGAGAAGAATTCCCTGTTTGACAAAAATTGATGGGAAAATTGGAAAGCAATCTGGTAAAAATTAGGTTTAGACCAAGATCTTATGCCAAATACCACAAAAAAACTCAAAATAGAAGTATGACCCAAATATTAAAGTGATCTTTTAAAGGTGCCATAAGGCTGTACAGAGTGTTAGACCTCAAGTAAGGAAACCTGAGTTCAAATCCTGCCTTACGCACGGTCGAGATGTATGACCTTGGTCAAGTCACTTAACATCTTTCAGACTCAGTTTCCTTATAATAATAACAACACATATCTCCCAGGGTTAATGTGAGGATAAGATAAGATAATATTTGTAAAACATTTTGCAAACATTAAAGTGTTAGATAAATTTTCATCATCATCATCATCATCATTATTATTCCATAAAAATTAGAAGAACACAAGGTCATATATTTTTCACAGTAACAGCTAGGGAATAAATTCTTTTTTTTTAAATTCATTTATTATTTTCTTCTTTGCATCATTCATTTCCACGAGATTTTGAGTTACAAATTTTCTCTCCATCTTTCCCCATCCACCACCCCAAAACAGCCATCCCACTTTATAACCCCTCCCCCAATCTGCTCTCTCCTATGTACTCCCCCTCACCCCTCTGACTTTCCAGTAGGGCAAGATGGATCTCCCTGCCCCAGTGCCTGTATATCTTA
>JAQQSU010012216.1:0-11977 GCA_028627135.1 Pseudochirops cupreus
CTACTAAGTGCTAAGTATTCTGCTAAACTAATTACTATTACAAAGAGATACAAACAAAACAACTTTGTCATTACTTTATTAAAATTTAATATACAATTTAAAAAGCAATTTAACAGGAATGCAGGGTTTCATATTTAATAACCCTCTTTTCTTCTTTGTATGTATGAAACATACGTTTATGTTTAATTGTGTTCATAATGTTTTAAAAGAAAACAAAAACATTGAAAAAGTATGCCAAAGAAAACAAAAAGAAGTGCAGAAGGGGACACAAATAAGGGCCCTTTTATTAATTCTTTGTTAAATTTAACATATTGTGAAGTACTCTATGTCATCGAAATTCATCTTTTCAGATATAATCTTCATTCTTTGTAAATGGAAATGTTCATGTTTGTTAATAACGATTAAGTTCAGAATAAGAAGGGAAAATTTTTAATGATAAAATGAGATGCTAGAACTACATGACCTCTAAGGTCACTTTCTGTTCTAAATCTATGATCCTAAATATAGGCAAGGTACAAATAATTCATTTAAGTATGAATAAAATAAATAAATTTATAATATTAAAATCACATATTAATATGGTAGCAAGATCTCTCATCTTCTCAAGGTTTGGAGTATAACCATCAAGTGAACTTTAAAAAGTACCCTGAAGCATCAATATTTGGCTATACTGGCTTTAGCAAGCCTTTCCTTTTAAAAGCAGAAGGGAAAATGACCTCAGGCATTTTGACCCAGCCCTTTAGCCCCTTCAGGCATCCTGGGACATAATCACTACTTTTCCAGGAGTGCATGGAGTGGTCCGGGAGGACTAGCACCTCTGGTGTGAGGGCTTGGCAAGGCTTTTTCAGGGCTGCTCATCCACCTGTCCCCCAACTCTCACCTGTGGCTCCAAGAAGTTGTAGTATGTATATCGGCTACAGCCTGGTAAAAATCGTCTTGGCCGACAAGCTAAACCAGGTTGAGGATAACCGATAGGCCTCACATCCATCTGTGAGTTAGCCTGTAATGGTAATGGTAATTTGAAGCTCTTCCCTGCCCCTTATTAAACCTAAGGGAATCTGAAGACCTTCCCTGCTTCAAAGATCTTTCCTGCTCCTAATAGGCCTATTAGCCTATTAAATAGGCTGAATGTAATTACATGGAGCCTATGGTGGGAGGAGTTTGCTGAAGGGTAGAGCGGAGCTCACAGGAAGCTGGGAGTCAGAGCAGTTAGAGACTGAGGGAGGAGAGGACGCACCCAGGGAGATAGCTAGACTTGTGAGTTTTGTTTGTGGGAAGACTAAAGTATGGTGTGGCTTTCTGTGATGTTATAGTGTGTTAACTTCTTTGCTACTATGATGGATTCAGCTTTCTGGTTTTGGGATTTGGTTTTCTGGTGTCTGAATAAGTGTTTTGCTTCCGTCTTCTATATGAAGAGTTTGTTATATTTTGGGATTAAGCACTATGCCAGCATATTCACAGTTGCTATCAGTGCTGTGAATATTGCATTGATGCTACACTACCCCAAGCTTGTGAAGAGTTCTTCCAGTGGAATGGGCAGAGGGGAGCAACTTTTTCCAACAGCCATGAAAGAGGCTGAGGCCAGCACTGTGGAGTACTCAGAGCTTGGTCAGACATCACAGATGTCAACATCATCCACTGCATCCCAGATCATCACCAGTCATCTTGGTTCTTAACTTGCCATTGGACTTAGATGATGCTGGAAGAGAGAGTAAAGCTGATGACTTTGAGCAATTCTGCCTCACTTCAATCCGACTCAAGTCAAGATGTCACCCATGATGAACAGCAAAGGGTGAAAAACTAACAACTCAGGGAATGGAGGATACTTCATGTATGTAAAATCTTGTGTTTACATTATGGTGCACAATTTATCTTGCCGATAATACATTTATGGATTAAAATGTATTTAAGTAGAATTCAAATATATGGGGTATCCCAAAGTCTTAGTTCAGTTTTAGCCTTTAATAGCTTAAGCTTTACTCGCTAAAGTAAAAATAAATTTTAATAGCTTAAAAATAGAATTAAGACTTTTGGGATACCTTGTAGCATACAATGCCATTCAAAGAAAAAATATTTTAAAAGATACACAAGCCTAAAAATATACAAAGCTTTGGGCAACAGGTAGCTTTGAAAAAGAATGTCATTTCAGTCAAATAAATAATCATTTTCTAGGAATTCATTTGTATTATTTTAAGATAAAGGAAATTCAAAGGATAAAAAAACTATTCACAGTCTGCCTCGTATTTTGCCTCTAAAACTCTTCCAAATTTTATATTGCATTGTGAATATGTAAGCAAAGATACATTGAATGTTCATCAAAATGTTTGTCTACATTTATCTTGAGAAATAAACTTGAAATGTGTAACGCATTACGAACTCAATTTCAAACTTTTACAAATTAAATAATTATTTAAAAATTCATAACTCTGCTCATTCCAAATGTCTGTGTGTTACCAGAACAGTAGCAAAGAAAGCTTGGAGATTTTGCCTGAGGGAATGGGCGTAGTGAACTAGGTACCGAGCTGTACTAAGGTATTTTGAAACTTGGTGCCTATCTGAATACTTTCCTATCAGTAGGAAAAGTCTGAACTGTTTTGAAACCTCTTAACCATTCAAAACTCCAAAGTTCTTTCATTTCCTAGGTACTGTTTTAATAGTAAATTTCCTTATTTCCCACAGTTTTATAAGAGATGTGACAAATTCAAAGTGGCAAAAATGAATCTAAATTGAAAACTGATTGAGGATTCAAAGTCTGCTAGTCGGCTCTTAAAAACTAATCTTAGCACATTGACCCTGATGGGAGAGGTATGATTTGCATAAAAATGCTTGAAACATTTCTATTCTCTTTTTCTTGATCTTCCCTGAGAATAAATTTTGATAAAGAGGAAGAGAAAAGGAGAGAATGAGAGTTGGCTACTCACAGTGGTAGGGAAAGGACAATGATTGATTGGTCTTTTTGAATTTTTTGAGAGCTTTAATTTCCTTCTAAATGTCTCTGGAGATTCTAACAGTTGTTCTGCTCAAATGTCTAGGGTTCTTGTAGTTGGAGAATATCCTTTTCTCCTGGAGATTTCACTTCACTTTCCTTTACCTATAATAAATATTTATTGTACTGCGATCTCTTTTTTTTTACTTTTTTTTCAGCACCCTGCTGGTTTTTCTGTAAGATTTTCTCAGAAATTATTTCCTTCAAAAATTTTTTTTAACTGGTCTTTTATTCATTTCCTACTGTGCTGTTTTGTGGTGATGAAGGGGAACTTGTACCCCCTCACTTGGTGATATTGATATAAGTGATGGTGGGGACTATGGGTATGATATGTTGAATACCTTGTTCTTCGCAGCCACAGCCCAACTCTTTTTGTTGCAAGAGAGTGTTCTCTGGTGGTCTTGGAAGTTTATCTGAAAATAATGGTGATGTAAAAATAAAAGGCATAAATTAAAACAAAAATTTTAAAGAGGGTAAATAGAATAGCAATGAAAAATTTAAGGTCATAGGATTTTAGGATTAGAAAGGATTATCTGGTCTGAAGTCTTCATATTACAGATGAGGACATTTTATCATTTAGTATATTTTCTTCTGAATGAATGAGAGCATTTGCTATCTCTTAATTTTTTTGTCTTTTTCTGATTATCTTCTGGTTTTATAGCACAAGGATGTTTTGATGCCCATTGCTTAGTAGGCCATAGGAAGTGTAGATTGTTTGATGAATTCTCACCCCTATACTGGCCCCTACTGGCACAATGAGATATTAGAAGAATTGGAAGATAAAATATATTCCTTGGGCAATTAAGTTTGACAACTTACTCTTAGATCTCTGAGCCTTCTTTTCACAAACTCTGACAATGATCCTGGATTGTGAACAGAAGAGTAGAGTATGTGATGGTAATTATTGCAGCATGAATTATCTTTTCATTTCACCTTTATCTAGCCAAATTCTTTCCCATTGTCATTTGGTGATCTAGATTTGTACATGGGAGGAGCTTGTATATGACTGGGCAGCTGGCCAGATGTGTAAAAGAAAGAGCCCAGAAAGCAAGATCATGTGTCCGTGAGAAAGGGAGGGTGAGGCACTGGGCTAGGCGGAGCCTGGCTTCTGTCTGGTATCAGAGGAATAAGATTTCCATTGAAGCAGCCAGCTCCTGGGAGGTGCCTTAAAAAAAAACCAAAAACCAGGTACAATGCCTATCTTGTAAGCAACGTACACATGTATACACCATGGTGTAGTCTGTGGAAACGACCAAAAAGACTTTCCATCTGGCAGATTCAGCCACTGAAGAAGAGAAAAGTATCGACAGATAAGGCAAAGATATTGGGAGTCATGAAGGTTGAAGCTACTCTGTCTCTTTAAGAAGTATGCTTGTGATTTCACAGACTGTAAGTAAATCTTGGTCTTTTTAAGAGTAACTCTGTGGTGGGATCGTTGCCTCAGGAAAGTGGGATGGGATGTGTATCTTAGAGTGAACTATGAAAAGGGGTAGTAGGATGGCTAAGGATGGGTATCATTCTGCTTTGAGCATAAAATTGTTTTGCTTTTTGTAAATTTTAATGGGATCCTCAGAGATGGAGATGAGAAATGGCAACTCTAGTTTCCAAATGGAAGAAAGTTATCAGAGGATTTGGGAATAACACACATACAAAAAAAATATATCTTCTATAGCCTTTCTTTAGCCATTCCGTACATGATATAGTATTCCCTGAAATCCTGGTTGATTGATGGGGGTGGATGGTCTTTCCTTCTGCTCCTCCAGGTAGGAAAGTGAACTTCTGTTTTCATTTGCTGACCCAACTGTTAGAAAAAGGCCTAGGTAGCAAGGTTCCTCAAGCAACTTCTTAGACTCAGTGCCAGAACCTGTGTGCATGGGTGGAGTCCAAAAAACCCAAGAGGGTATAACATAGCAGCAAGCCAGAGAGGTGGCTGTGAGTCCTGTCTTTAGAGGCTACCAGCTGTGTATAGGGGATACAGATGATACTTCAAAGGTGAGTTGGAGATGGATAGGCAGAGCAATTGTGACGTCACAGTTTAGGCAGAGAAGAGATTATGAAGTCAGAAAGGAAATGCTATTGAACAACCAGAGGTTAAGTTGCCTGGAGGTGAGAAAGGCAGTTACCTAGGCAGATTCAATGCCTTTTGCCAGGGGGAAGAAAGTTACTAGCATTAGCAGGGCATATCTGGTTTCTGTGGTGGACTTCTGTGGTTGAGTGAGACCACCCTACTGTGAGGACACTCTCCCAGCTTATAAAGGAATGGGAAAATTACCTACCTCCCCATGTTGGGAGATCTAACCATGTAGAAGAAAGATATATATATATATACACAAAAAAAAGCCATATTCCTTTACCCCTATTCTTTTTAATACAAAGAGAACTAACTCATCACAGGAAGATAGCCCCTATCTGTCTAGTTCAAGCTATAGAATATTCCTCTCCCCTGAGCATGTAGTCATCATCCATGATTTTAGGGTACAGGTATCTGGGGAATATGCAAGTAGAGAGAACACAAGCTAAGAAGATCACTACTTACTCCTCCATCCTCCTACCTCTCCAGATGCAGTGGCCTCCATGGCTATGATAAGTTTCCTGTTAGTGGCAGTGATGTATGTTGTTCAGCACCTGATACTCGTCAGTGACCGGATGGACCTGGACACACTGGCCCGAAGCCGACAACAGGAGAAGGTAATGATCGAAGAGATGCGGCAGCTGGAGCTCGAGTTTGAAGAGAGAACCCAAGAGGAGGAGATGCAGCAGGCCATTTGGAAACCATTAGAAATTGAAGAAGAAAAACATGAAGAAATCAATGAGGAAAAAATCATCGAGGAAAACAATGTACCAACAGAAAATTCAGAGAAGACCTGGGCATTCCAGTCTGAAGGCCCAAAAGGACCACTAGGTTGGATGCTGGGGAACCTGTGGAATGCAGGACTCTTTGGTCTCTTTCTTCTCTTTGAGCTTTTCCGGCAGAATATGCAACATGAACCAGCTTTTGACTCCAGCAGTGATGAGGAAGAAGAAGAAACCACTGAAGAGACTGTTACTACATGCAGTTGGTTATCTGACTTTCCCAAGCAGGAAGACTTGGATTCCTTTTTCGGGCAGAACCTCCAAAATACTACCCGTGACCTGCCTACTACTTGTGAATTTGTGGAGAGTTTTGTGGATGAACTGATAGAGGCCTGTCAGGTGCTGGGCCGGAGGGAGATACACCCCCAGTTGGAGGATTGCCTGGGTGTAGGGCCTGCCTTTGAGAAATGGGGCATTGGCCAAGATGCTCACAGGTTTGAAGTGCTGGTGCCATTATCAGCCCCACAAAGCAACTCATTCCACCTAGAGATGAGAGCTCCAGAATCTGGTCTTTTCCGCTGTGGCCGAGTAGTGGTGGAGTCAGAATGTGTATGCAAACGAGAAAAGCTTTTGGGGGATGTGCTATGTCTTGTACATCACTGGGACCATTCTCCAAGTACTGGCAAGCCTGCCAACTCCCTGAAGTCCACCTTTTGTACTGGCTCAAACCTGGATGTATACAAGAGCCTGTATTGGTTCCGAAGCATGGTGGTGAATGCTTGGGCCCTAGTGGCACATAAGTATGACTTTAAGCTTAGCCTCCCACCTTCAGTCACTTCATGTAAACTGAGACTGGACTACCGCTCAGGTCGATTTCTCTTAATCAACTTGATCCTGGGAGTGCAACGGGATGACTCTCTGGTTTATTTTGTGAGTCAGTCACCTGAACATGAGAAGCTGACTAGTGTGGACTGGCCTGAGTCTTTTGCAGCCTGTGAGCACCTGTTTCTGAAGCTGGTTGGGCGATTTGCCCCAGAGAAGACTTGTCATCTCAAATGCCTCCAGATCATTTCATACCTCCAGAGCCTCAAGGCCCCACCCCATGGGTTACATCAACCCATTCTCACCCCTTACCACTTCAAGACAGCCCTCATGCACCTTTTGCTTCGGCTGCCTCTCACTGACTGGAAGCCTGAACTATTTCCCCAACGGCTCCAGGACATCCTCTGGTACCTTGGCCGTGGTCTACAGGAGAGATGTCTTTACCACTTCTTGATTGGAAACACCTTTCTACCCCTTACCATCCCAGTCCCTAAGAACTTTCGGAGTGCCAAACCTGTCAATCTCTTTCGGCACCTCGAACTGGACTCTGCGGCACACTCAAAGGCAGTGACAGAGTTCCATGACCTTGTGACCCAGGTGAAATCTTTGCCCGGCTTACCAATATCTGGTAGGGTCATGTAGAGGCCATTAAAAATGGGATTTCTGATTTTCTGGGCTCCCGCAAAGTCTGTTTTTCAGATGTCTTGCAGTAAGTATCTGCACCCTTTGACTTGTCATGAAGATATGTAGTTCATAATCCTGGGCATAGGGAGCAGGAGGAGATGCTTCATGAAAATAGGGTATAGGCTACTGAGCACTAACTAGCCTAGGCTGTGGCTTCTAAAGTTTTTCTACTGACATGATTCACAACATAACCAAAAGGAGATCAGAATGCACACACACATGTGACCACATATTCTTGTGATTGAGATCCAGAAGGAAAACAGGTTCTAAGAAGCTGTAAACATTTGTACTGAAAATGGGGGAGAACTTGAGAGAATACCCATTTTAGCCTGTTCCTATTTATGCACTTGACCTAGTTTTCCTTTTGAAATGATTTCCTTATGTGAACAGATCTATTTAACTTGTGTCAAAGCTGATCACATTCTGTAAAGTGCTTTTTAACCCTAAAGCACTATATATAAATGGGAGTTATTTGTTATTGGAATAATTCCTTGGCATCACTTCATCCCAAGCAATTGCCAGGCTTTCTGATTTCAAATTCAGATTTTAGGATCCAACTCTTCCTTTTTAAGCATTCTCTACCTTCAACATTTCTAATATGCAACCAAGAAATAAGCCATTTTCTTCTTTGTTGCATTTTTTCAGTTATGACTCCAAATTTTCGAGTTTATTTTATCCCTGACATCACCAGTCCTAATCAAATCATGTATTAGCACTGATTGTTCAACATTGTTATTAACAGAATAAGAGGAAGAACTCTAGGCCATTGGGGTGATCGCTTATGGAGAATTTATGGAAATGTAGGCAAAATTTATTCAAAATAAGAACATATGAGCAGGTTGTGATCTACATGTTGGGAGGAAGTACCCACACTGTTGATGAAGTATAAGATTCCACTTATAATCTACTCTACAACTAAAGTAATTTACTTATTCTAATTGATTGGCATAGCCAGTATCAGACTTTTCCAGTGTTTAGAAGCAAGAGGGAGTACTTAAGGAGGATCTTTTAAAAACAGGGTCACTAAGATTAATAACTGCTACATAGTGTTATTATTGAAGGAGAATATCTCTCTCAGTTTCAAGAGATAGACAACAATTTCTATAGAGTTACTGAGGAAGAGTTTTTTACATAGAAAGAAGTTTTAGTCATTAATCTAATACATTCTGCTTTGCCTCAGATTGGTAATTCTTTCAGTTTCTTTCAAGTTCAGACTGAAGAATTATCTGAACATTGTGGTTTTTCAAAAGTGAGGTTATAAGAAGTTAGGTTTACTTACAACAAAGTGTTGGTTCTAAAGATATTATGGGTTTGCTTTTGCCTTTTTGAACCTCTCAGGTATTAATTTATATAGTTTTGTAGGGGGGGAAGAATGAAGGCAGGGATCATAATCAGAGATTTGTACATGCTGTTCCTTCCCTACTGTTATCATAAAATACTACCTGTGAAAATGTGGCTGACATGACATTAATGCTATCACAGGGTGTCAAATGTTACCTAGCTTCTCTGGAACTATAGTCACAATAACACAAAATGACTCAAAATGTTTGTCAAAGTTCAATGCTAACTCATATTGGTCTACATAGTCCAAGGATAGTTCTTTTTTTGTATGATACCCTCTGGGATATGCCATGAGTTTCTTTGAAGTTGTGATAGTTTTACGATGGTGGAAGACTTTTTTTTTTTAAATATACAAACACATACACTTGTTCCGTGGAGTTAAAAATAACTTGTGTTTTATTTTTGAACCAATAAAGTAAACTTATTTTCTATACCAATTTGCATCCTTTTTGTACTAAACATGTCAGGCCAAAGTTACACATGCCTAACTCTAAATACCCCCCAGTACCTCCCAGCATATCTTAGCACTTGCTGGCATTTCACAATATACTTTATACCAGTCTACCTTGTGGATACTCCTAATGTGTATGGCCAGTGGCCAGGAAAGAGCAAATATGAAAGTTAAACATAGCATATTGTGCCATGGACAATTTCTGTGGTGCCACAAACACATAATCTCTGCAAAATTAAAAGGCCTAAGTCACCACAAACAGTATTTATAAGAACTATTAAGCATTGGTCCATAGAGAAAGAATGAAATTGGTACAGTATTCTAGGTGGTTATTTCCAGTGTAATAGGAGTCATGAAAGAGATTATAAAGTTGTGAGTGGGTGAAGGAAACAAGAGAAACAGTCATCAAAGCTTGGGTGTAACAGAGGGTGTGGAAAGGGGTACAGAAAAATGAAAAGATACATAGAAGGACATAGTTACCAATAGTTTTAATGATAAAGAGAAAGAGCTTTCTATCAAAAACAAAAACCAAAAGAAAAACCCTAAAACTTTTAAGGCTCAAAGGATTTATCTGTAGGATATAGTTATTCTTTTATGGGTCACTGGTTATAATTCCCTCTGGAAAAGTCACAAGGTGTTACTGGAAAGAACCTGGTGAAATTTGCCTTCCAATCAACAATCTCAGCCATTAATTAGGCTATGTGACTTAGGCAAGCCACTTAACCCTTCTTTGTTTCAGTTTAGTCATGTAAAATGGGGATGATGCCCATTCTAACTTCGAAAAATTTAAAGTACTATTGTGGTTCATATACACTATAAGGAAGGGCAGTTATGGGAGATATGAATTGTTGGTTCTTAACCCATCACTCAACAGAGCAGGAATTCCTCAACACAAAGCCAAAAAATATTTGCTTGTAAGCCAAGATGAGTGCAAAGGCATTTCCAAAGTCTTCTCATACAGATTCAGTGTTTTATGTCATGAAATACATCATCAAGTTAGACAAGGTTAGAAGCCAAAAATGACACTGTATGTTATCTAAGAGAATAACATCAGAGTTGTCCACCAAGGTTAAGGTCATTTCAAGACTGAATTACTCCATTAGAAAGAAAATCTCCACGTATGACTAAGGTAGGATTTACTGGAGACTTTTATACTATTTTTCTGGCAGTCTAAAGTCATATTTGTGGAGTTGGCCCCTCTGCTACTTCCTCTTTATACAGAGGTGCTGTGCTTCAGACATTAATGATGAATTATCGTAACCCCTCTGTACATACTTTAGCCCCAACCAGTCAGAAACATGTGGCATTCCAAAGAGACAAAAACAGAGAAACAACACGTAATGAGAATATACTGTACACAACTGGGTATTGAACCATTCTTAGTCAGAGCTGCAAGAATGACTAGATAGGACAGGGCAAAAGTATGGCCTTATAATCTTGTATGTTTCACTTAACCCCATCATGGACACTAACCCAGGCTCTTCAAAGGCTTCTCTAATGCTACCCTAATTCCCATCACTACATAGCCTTTGAATTTGGCTCATTAGAGGACAATGGAGTGGGATAGGAGGCAGGAAAGCATTTATATGTTCTAAATGGAGAAAAAAATAATAATCCTTTCTTCTCCTAAAACAGTCAAGTATCAAAAATTAGCCAAATAGCACTTTCTAATTAGTCCAAAAGGTGGTTAAAGCAGAAAGTCAAAATAGGTTTAGAAAGGTTTAGCTAAATGAATATAGATGAACAGGAAGGAACCTTAGAAATAATATGGTCTAAATCCCTCATTTTATAGATGAAGAAACTAAAGCCTAGGCCCTATAGAGATGAATGGAATTACCCAAGGAAAGAAACAATGGACTTTCAATCCTAGGCCTCTTGATTTTAAAGCTAACCAGTGAGGAGGGTTCCTCTATGGGGTTAAGGATGTTCAGGACCCCACTTTGACCTTTTGAGATCAAAGCCATGGCAGACAACTTAGAACTGGTTTCGGTCAACCAACATTTATTTAGCATGTACTCTGTGCAGACTACTCAGCAAGTCAAAAAGAGCTATCAAGTACCATGTGCTAGGCATTGTGCAAAGTTCTGATGGTGGAAAGAGCTCACATTCTTACGGAGGAGAGAACATGCAAATAATTATGTACATACAGCATGCAAATAGTGTAAATGGAAGGTCATCTAAGGGGGAAGGCATTAGCAGTGGGAGAAACTTAGAAACAGCTCTTAGAGAAAGACTGGATTTGAGCCTAGATCTGAAGGCCAGGCACTAGGGGAGATACAAAATTTAGATAACATGAGATCTCTGCCTTTAAGGAATTTACAGACTTAACAGTGGGAGTGCTAGGTAAGGTGGGAGGGGAAAAGTTATCAGGGACCTTCACAGAAATCACGATAGGGATTCTTAACTTGGGATCTGTGGGGAGATTTCAGAGGGCCCAGTGAAATTAGATGGCAAAAAATTAAATATTTTCCTTAACCTTAGCTGAAGTTCAGCATTTTCTTTAGTTATTTTAAAACATTAGCACTTGGCACTGTGTCTAGCAATCTAATAAGTGCTTAATAAATGCTCATTGACTAAATTACATTATTCTGAGTTTATAGACTTCATCAGACTGCCCAAGGGATCAGTGACACAAAATACCTTATCTAAGACCTCCTTCTCTGTGCCATAGTTATCACACATTTCCCCTCTTCCCAGCTGATGAATCCTTCTTGCCTTTCTTGATCCCCCTTAATTCTAGTGCCTTACCTTTATTTCCTTATACATATATGTATACATATACACATATATATGTACACATACATATATTTATATATAGCATATATTATATATTATATACACACACATTTATATCATGTATTTATATATATATACAGGCACACACATATATATGATAAATT
>JAQQSU010012217.1:0-11977 GCA_028627135.1 Pseudochirops cupreus
AGGAGTGACACTGTTCAAAAATGACCAGAATGAATTCAGTTGCCTTTCAGGTGCATCCTGGTACACAAAACTTCTCTCTTTTAGGTGAGGCAGAAAACGGTTAAAATACTCATTTGCCTGTCTCTTTATTTTGAGGGGAAAAGATCCCCTCCCTTTCTCATCGCCTTCTCCTCACTGCACTTGGCCAGAGTGGGAATGAAGGGAAGGAGATTTTCAAACCTTTAAAATCTTAAAACTTCTGTTCACACCTTTCCTTAACTTTATTTATCCACCTTTGCCATAATCATCATATAAAAATACTTGTTCCCTCTCATACTCCCTTATCTCCCGCCAGCCATTTGTGAATTCTGGCAGGCAATAAGGAAGGGGGGGAAGGGCACAAGAGTATGAGATAACAACATTTCTGTTACAAAATGACAACTTGCTCTTACACACTCATTCTCACAAAGACACAAAGACACATAAACAAAGAAGAGAGACACAAATAACAGAATGGATCCAAAAGTGCACATAGAATTTGTAGGAGATCTCCTGAAAAATGTAAACAGTAATTGGCTCTCCAAAGAGTAATGGAAGCCAGGTAGGACTTACTTGATAATATTAGAGACATCTGCATTACACTGAAGTGTTCGTGCTGGCGCTTTCATTGCTGATGTTAAACATATCATTAGTATATTCCATAGAAAAAGGGCAGAAACTGGGAAATACTGGAGTCCCTCTTCCATTAGCCCGTCACTCCTATCTCTCCTGGCTGGTTCCCAAATTGTCAAATAGGGGCAACATTCCAAGAAGCCTGATAAATGACTGTTAATGATAAATATTCCTCTTTCTTTCATTATATGTAAGGGAACTCTCTCATATGTTTCTCGGCTAGGCTGTTTAATCTCCTTCACTGACACTGCACATCCCTCTTGCTTTTTCTCTGGGACGAGCCCTGCATACTCCACCCAGGGGGACACAACAAGGAGGTTACTGACAAATTTACAGCATTGCTTCAGATGCACCTCCGTGCCTTGCTTCTTTGCTAACTTGTAGACTTGCCTGCAACACACATCCACCGAGGATGGTGTCACGATGGGGAAACTGAACTCACCACAAGTGCCTCTACACACTTCCGATTTCCCGCCCCGCTAATAAGTGGCTATCTGCCCCTCAGTACTTCAAGGCCCTGTTCGCTGCGCCACCTGTCCGGACGGGCCAGACGGGACAATCCCGAAGTACCTACCAAAACCTGCAGTTGCCCCCAGTCCCTTACAACCCTGCAGGTACCAAGTCGCTCCAACACTTCGGACGTAAACCCCAGTCACTCCAATGACTCTGGGAGTAAACTCCGGATATGGACAGAGGAGTTCGACACACACCTCAGTGGAATTGCAAAGCGTCTTTATTGCACTACAAACTTTTTGCTCCTTGCTGCTCCATCCCACCACATCTTTGAGCCCTTTTTAACCCTTCTCTGTCTGCCTCTAGTCACGCGTCCTAGCAACAAGGTCCTGATAGGCGGGGAGTGCCCCTCGATGCTTACATGCCTGTTGTCCCCCCAAAGCACTCGTTCCCGTGAGAAACAGGCTGAGTCCTTTGGTAAACAATATCAAGGCAGAACGCACACCTGGATGCTTCAGGTTTCCTTGTCAGCAAGGCCACACTGACTGAGGTCAGACATCTAGTTACACAAATGGCTTAAAGGGCCCTTACAGTTTTTCTAATGAGATGTTTCACATTCTTTTCTATCTTTTCATTCTTTTGATTTTTTTATTATTTCTTATAATCTTATGGAGTCATTATCTTTCCTCTTGCCCAATTTTAATTTTTAAGGAGTTATTTTCTCTCAAGTTTTTAGATCTCTTTTTCCAAGTGATTGATTTTCTTTTCATAATTTTCTTAATTTTTTTGCATTACTCTTATTTTTCTTCCTAATTTTTCTTCAACCTCTTGATTTTTAAAGTCCTTTTTAAGCTCTTTCAGAAACTCTTTTGGGGTTTATGTCCATTTTAACATTTTTCTTTGATGTAGGAGTAGCTGTTTCAACTTCACTATCTTATTCTGAGTTTGAACCCAGATCTCCTCTACCACCATAATAGCTATCTATGGTTGGGTTCTTTCTCTTTTGCTTATTTATTTTTAGTACCTTATTTCTTGGCTATTTACTTTGTGTTACAGTTGAGCTCTAGTCCCAAGGTGTGGGGGATACTGGCTCAGGCTTCGGGTTTTCTGTGCTATGGTTTTATGAACTTTATTTGGGCATTTGACTTCATGTACTCCTCTCTGACCCTGAGCTATGACCAGGGCCCCCAGCAATGCTGTCACCCCAAAAGCTCTTACTCCCTGCAGTCCCTCCTGTAGCTGCAAGTTTTCAGCTCACCCCTCTGCCCTGGAACCAAAACCAGAAACTCTACTTTCCTCCTAGTGCCCACATCTAGCAGGGTCTCTGCCTCTCTGCTATCACACTCACACATGTGTACTTGTTCCTCCTTGACCCAGCACCAGCAGAGGGCCTTTCAATCTTACTCTGGTCACCTATTTGACCCTCACACTGTGAGGTAAAAGCTTCTGAATTTGAGGCTGCCCACACACACAGCTTGTTTGTTGATTCAGCTGTATTTGTCTGGAGGATTCTATACTTTAATCAGGCGAGACCACCACTCAGGAGGTCACTGGTCTTTCCTAATATCCTCCCAAGTTGTCTTAGCCTAGACAACTGCTTTATCCTGACTTTTAATTGTTTCTGCCCATCAAAGTGCACTTTGAGATGTTATTTTAAATTGTTTGTAGAGGAAGTTGGGAGAGCCAAGTAATTCCCCACCTTCTTCTATCATCTTCCTAGAATCCTCTATGCTTGCCTTCTCAATGAGTGGGTGAGGGGCTATAGGAGGACACGAATTTGGAATTAGAAATTTATTTTTAAAAGAATACGGAAAATAAATAAAGGAAATCAGCAGATGCTATAAAAAGGGGGGGCATGTGGGAAGGGGAGAGGACAGACCTTTTAGAAATCTTTTTTTTTCTTCCCCACATCAAATCATAAGAAATATCTCCCTGAGGGGAGTAAGCACACAACAAACTTACAATCACACCTGCTCAGGTTTGATCCTTGACAATTCTGATCTCCTTTTCCTGTCCTACATTATTGCCTTCACCAATTCTAACTCTCCAGAAGGAGTATAGGGTAATAATAGTTGCCTAGGGTTAGGTGCTTTTCCAAAAAATCCTATGAAGTAGAGAAGGGATCATTATATTCATTTGACATATGGAGGCTCAGAGAGTGACTTGTCCATAGTCAAGGTTACAAATATCAGAACCAGGATTTGAACACAGACATTCTGTTTTCAAGTTCTTTCTACTCCACACTTCCTTTCTCCTTCCCCTTGATCCCTATTCGCTTAATCTTCTTTAAAAGGTAACTAGTGAAATGGAAAGAAGATCCACATTCATATCCCAGCTGTGCCATTCAGTCTTTTTGATCCTCATTTTCCTCATCTGTAAAATGGGTAGGAACCACCTACCTCACAGAATTACTCTGAGGATCAAATGAACAATTGTGTAAAATACTTTGTAAACCTTAAAGCTCTCATTTATCTCCCCACCTCCCATAATTCTTTCCCCCTCTCCCTTCTATATCCTTTCTCCCTCTCCTCTCTGACTCATCTGCCTCTCATCTTCTCTTCCCACTTTCTAACCAGAGACGCTCAGATTATAACTAGGAAGTCCCCTGTGGGTGATGCACAACAGTGACTGGAAACTCTGGCACATTGGGGTTTTACTGAGTCTCCTTTGTCCTGGGTCTGACCCTTTCCCCTTTCCCTGACCCTTCCTCCTTCACCATTCCTTAGAGGAGTTCCTCTATCATTAAAAGCTTCTTCAGCGAGAAATAGGTGAAGGATAGGAGTAAATAAGGGTTCAAAAAGAAACTGAGAGATAGTGCTTCTGCCAACCCCACTTCCCACACCCACCACCTCACAATTACAGCTTGGGTTTGGGAAAATGAGATTAAGTTTCTTTCTCCTACTAGAAATGAGGATGTTCTTCCCAGTCTTGGTCTTCAAGTCCTGACCGATGGCCTGAATTGAGAAGCTGTGTGATTCTGAGACTCTAGAACAGCAGAACTGACCCTTTAAGGTCCACAATCGTCAATCAATCAACAAGCATTTAATAAGTGCCTGCTATGTGCCAGGCACTCTGTTATGTTCTGAGGATACAAGAACAAAGAGTGAAAGACTCTCCATTCAAAAGGAGCCTACACTTCAAAGGAGAGTACAGGTACGTATGAATAAGTGTGTATATATACATATATATATGCTTATTATATATATAATATATTATAAATACTTACATATACATATATGTGTATATATATATTTTTACATATATCAGAACTATAAAGTTAATATAAATATATGCAAAATAGCTAAATATAAAATAATTTGAGACAGAGACACTTCTCTGGTATTGATGTGACTATAGTTAAGATAGATTATAAAGGACAAGCCAAGAAGCTGCTAGAATTAATGGAAAACTCAGACTCAGAGTCTGACCCAGAAATTATACATGGTTGATAGTTTTTACAACACAGTGGTTTGCCTCTAACAGGGGCAAGAAAGAGTACTCAACAAGATTCATGATCACCTTCTAAGGCTAGAATAGTCTCCCAAATATCCTGGCTTACCTTGGGAACAAATTTTAAACTATCACTCGTATGATCACAGAATCATAGGATGTATAGCTGGAAGGGATAGGCATCCAATCACTTTACAAATGAGGAAAATGAGACCCAGAGAGGGCAGTTAGGTGTCAAAGTGGATAGAGTACGGAGCCTGAGTCAGGAAGACTCATCTTTGTGAGTTCAGATATGGCCTCAGACACTTAACTAGCTATGTGACCTTGGGCAAGTCACTTAACCCTGTTTGCCTCAGTTCCCTCATCTATAAAATGAGCTGGAGAAGGAAATGGCAACCCACTCCAGTATCTTTGCCAAGAAAACCTCCAAATTGGGTCATGAAGAGTCAGAAATGACTGAACAAAAACAACCAAAAAAAGGCCCAGAGAAGGGAAATACCATGTTGAAATCATACAGAAAGTAAATGAAGAGCCTATATTCTCTGAGGCTTTATTCCAATTCACTGACCATTCTCCTGGTGATGAGTTTGTTTTCTTTTTCCATTTGAGTTTCCAAGTTACCCGTAATAGTATTTGTAAAAAAACCCAAAAAACAAACAAACAAATCCAATCCTGGACTTTATGCCTCACCAAACCACTTTAGTTTCCTTGGGATTTCAGATTCTTAAAACTGGTTCAGTACACTTTAGAATTTGGCTGAAAGGTGAAAAGATTTCACCTTTAACTTTACTAAATTTCTCTCATCTCTGAGCACGAATTCAAGTCACTGAGCTTCTTGCTTGGTTTCCTAGGTTCTGACATTGACCACACCTGATCCTTAATTACTTTTCCCATTTCAACTGCTATCAACATTGTTCCTCCAAAATCAATTCTTGAATTTGCTCCCTCCTTTCCTTCAACCACCAATAACCATAAAGTCCAGGCCATACATGTGCTTTTCGAAAGTTTATCTGTCTGTTTATCTCTCAATAACGTATTATGGGGTTGTTGGTTTTTTGTTTTGGGGGGATTTTTCTGCACTGCACACATTTCTTAATCATCTGGAACCAATTTTGATCATTACATATACTCTTAAGTTCTGTTATCTTTTAGTGTTGTCTTCTATTCCATCATTGTAATCAGTAAATATAATATTCTCCTGATTCTACTTTCTTCACTCTGCATCAGTTAGGACAGACCTTCTTTATGTTTCTCTGAATTCTTTATATTAGTCTGACATCATTCTCATGATGTCATTGATCCTCTTTGAGAACAAAGGATGAATGACAATAACAGGATAGTTTGCCCTGACCAGAGTTAACCTGGGATATTTTGCTGTGATATCTGTTTGCTGTTTCATGACTGGACAATGTGATATAATGGCAAATGACTTACTGGTTTTGCCCAGAGATAGCTAATCTAACAAACTTTTCAGTTCTCTGGCTTAAAGAATAATAAAAGGAAACACTTTTCTAACTCTCCTTTCAGGATGATTCAAGCTGAAGGGGGCCTATAAATACTTCATCCCTTTGAGTAGAGAAGATTTGCCCAGCTGGAGAATGGTGACCACCGGCAAACAAACAGTTAGCAAAGAATCAGCCTTGCATGGTGTACATTTCCTGAATGGTTCAATGACATCAAAACTTATGAGTCCAAGCACACAGACTTTCCTCGCTCTTGTGCTTCCCTGCTAGATTTATACAAATATGCATATTGGTGGGAGCATGTGACCCAGACTTATATGTGGATTGTGATATATTTTTACATTTGTGCATTTGCTTTACTTCGTGACAATCTGTGCTGTTTTTATTTCTTTTGCCTTATTGTTAAGTTAATATTGTGAGCGACTGGTTGATATAAATGGAAATTCATCAGTGGAGTTTCAAAGGCTAACGTAGTAAGTATGGGGATTGCCTTTCCCCACAGCAGAGACCTGGCACCCCAGGACCTCTACAGAATTTAAAATGTAACCACATGGTAGTGGACCTTCTTTGGGAAGCTAAATCTGCAAGTACAAAAACAGGAAAGGGAGCCAACATAGTCATAGAGAGTGAGTATCTGCAGGCCCAGGGAAGACATGTGAGGTGCTCCCCACACCCATGGGCATTGCACTACACAAGCAAAAATGACCAGCCTAGAAAACAGGATGCACAGATAATCTAAGGATTAAAATTCTGCCAGGAGAACATGAAAGGCTTTTTTAAAAAATATTTGAATATATACTGAAGTTTATAATAACAACAACAACAAAAAAAAACACGTGCCT
Source organism: Pseudochirops cupreus (assembly GCA_028627135.1). NCBI lineage: Eukaryota > Metazoa > Chordata > Mammalia > Diprotodontia > Pseudocheiridae > Pseudochirops > Pseudochirops cupreus. The sequence continues at coordinate 6,860 of JAQQSU010012217.1, forward strand.
AGAACTTTTGAATACAAACAACAAAGCGTTTCTCCTTCAAGTCTAGATTGCCACCAGAAAAAAAATACCCCACACTTAACATTGCAAGGAATATACTGATTAAATTTTACAATTTCAATAACAGACTGCAAATTGTCTAAGCAGTCGTGAGAAAGGTATTTAAAAATTAAGGGGCACCAGTTTGAATAATTCAGGATTATTCCACAGTCATGAGAAATAAGCTTAAGCCTGAGTGGCTGATGTGCCTATGAATAGCACTGTTTTGAACTCAGGAGCTCCAGGGGATCTTGGGCCTTTTTCAGATGAACCAATCTAAAGTAAGCCATCTCCATATAGATTCTACCTCAGCAGTTAAGTGGTACCATGGATAAAGTCCTGGGCCTAGAGTTAGGAAGACCTGAATTCAAATCCAGCCTCATTCACTTACTAGGTGTGTGACCTTAACCACCTACCTCCCAGGGTTGTTGTGAGGATCAAAGGAGGTAATATTTGTAAAATTCTTAGCGCAGTGCCTGGCACATCGTGAATGCTGTATAAATTTTGTTGTTAAGAGGTTTTGCCCATTATCTTCTTAAGGCTTTCCTATTAAGTGTCCCAGGAATATACATCTATCTGGCTGACTCAGCAACCGCATAAACACTTTTACCTGGATTCAAACTCAGATGATCCTAAGAGGCCTTGCATTGCAAGTTGTACTACTTAAAACTTTAAGTGTTGTTTCTCAAGTTAAAAGTATTACTGTTCAGTTTATGGTTGTTGCATAATACATGACAGTCATTGAAAAGATCCATCTTCTGTAGCCATTAAATGCATACAAAGTATTTCCTAAAAACTTTCAGCTCATTTCTTCTCTCCCTAGTTTAACACATTCTGATACAAGCATCAATCATAGCAAATTAATAAAATAATCACATGCTGGGCTTTTACGCAGAAAATAAATGTAAGCTTGTTCACTCAAAAGCAGAAAGGTGTTGATTACAGTTAGCCTAGATGCTTTAATATACTACCTATAACCCCCTAGGGAAAAAAAGCCTTTTAAACTGGAATCTGTGGATCCAAGGTTGAACAGCAGTTCTTACAATCTGGGGCTCCAGTGGGTTCTTTCCTCAGCAGGCTTCAGGGCCATCTCTCTCCTTGACGGACTGAAATAGAGAGATTCTAGGCCTGGTAATGAGTCTTTCATGTATAACATCAAAACCTTACAGAAACTGATGAACTCATTATATACAAAGATGTAAAGGTAGTCTGCTGTTTCATTATTTTGCCCCATTTTCCAATAGTACATAGGGAACAGATGAAACATTAAGAAAATGGTGTATGCCAATCAATTTCCAATTTGTCCAGTTATTTTCCATAGATTCTACAATTAGCGGCTAATTCACCATCTAAGTAATTTCTGTTGTATAAGCAAACTTTTCAAACCTTCTCTTAATAAACTAGAATTAACATCTTCCTATGGCAAATATCTCTCTGGCCTTACTCTCACAAAGCAAGGCCAATCATATCTCTCCATCAAGGGCACTATCAAAAGGTGGAAGGGGTCTTGTCTAATTCGATCAGCTCAAACCCCCTCCACTTCCAGAAGCCAGTAACTAGCACCCCAGTTCCCTTTAACCAATTAATATCAATTAGCTTGCAAAAAAGGTGTAATTCCTCTAAAGGCATGACAAGAACCCAAGTACAAACATTGTCTTCCACATCTTAGGGGCATACTCTCCTCTATACCACCTTGGTCTCTGAGAATGGGGTCAAACTTCACAGTTTCTACATCATATTGATTTCCAAATGTGGCATCATAGCCAAATAAAACTTTGTCCCTGCTCCTGTAGGGATGGGTCCTAAAAGTTCATACTGCTCCTGGGTCATTAATGTTGGGCTGGCTCCAAAATTCAAAATAGACTGAAGTCCCAGATTCCTAGACCTCATGTGGCTCATTCTTCTGACCTTTTGAAACTTACAAGGTAGTAAACCTCCAGACTAATGTCTTTCACCTAAAACGAAAGAACAAAAGCCAGTGCGAATGAATGAGGCCCATATTCATGAGGCCACATGTCACCCTCATGGAAAAAGGGTCTGAGGCCTTCTCCCTTAGTTTTTTCTCTCTTCTCTCATCCAGAAGGAAGTCAGCCACAGAGAAGAGATAAAACCAAGAAAAGATAGGTTACATAGCATCTCCTGAATCACCACCCACCCCCATCCCCCAATTTGGGTTATGCATCTGTAGCCAATTAAAAAAGGCTCCTATTTGCCATGTCATTTGCTAGTTACAAACTAGTTACAAAATGCCTTCATGTTTATTATTTTGCAAATTATTATTATTTATTTTTATTATTATTTGAAAATCTTTCCAAGGCTTTTCCATTACATGCCATCATAATTCCCCTGAAAACTGGCTCCACAGCTCCCTATGGGACTTGCCACATCTGTCTTGTGGCTAAATCTACAGTATATGTTGGCCTCCTCCATTAAAATGAGAGTTCCTCAAAAATAGAGACTTTTTTTTTTCTTTTTGTATCTTTGGTACTTGGCACAATGCTCTCATATGGTCAGCATTTTAAAAAATGATTCATTTATTCATTTCAATGGCAAATTGTATCAGCAGTACTCTGTGCATGCTCGTAGGGGCTTAGCTAAGGTCATGAAGTCTTAGCTAGCTCTCTGTTACATCCTCCATTTAACTAGAGTGTATGTTGAAAAGTAGGGATAGGCTGGAGGCACTTTGGTTCCTCTGTAAGTCAACTTCTCGATCACCTTGTCCTCAGGCACTCTGTTTACTCACACACATTCCTATGGCTCCTTCTCTCACCAAATTGATAAGGTTTTATTACTGTCCATGGCTGAAAATTTAGGGGAGCTGATGCATTTTTATAAGCACTTCTCACAGACAGTGAGACTCCCCAAACTTCTGATTTGGATCTAGCAGTAGGGCTTCATGTCATTGTGAAAGGTGGCTCTAAGCTAAGAAACCAAATTCCAAATTGTAAATCACCCCCTTCCCTTAGTATTAGTACTAAAGCAACAGAAATTCCTCACTCTCTACGGAAGGATGGGAGAGAGAGGCCTGGGTGCATTTGTTATGCAAATCTGAAAAAACAACCTCTGCTTTTTAACAATTCTAGGGAGGTATATCCTGAAGAAAATCTCCCCTAGCATATTTCTGCACATAAAAACAGTAAAAAAGAAAAATCACTCCCCTCACAATTCGGAATTCCACATTAAAAGACTGCGCACGAGTCACAAATTTAATCTTTCTTTAGTTTCCAACAGTATAGTTTTCTGCAGATGGAGGGAAAGGGAAGTTCTTATTCCCATATGTCTCATACCCTTTAGTTCTGAAATTTTCTGCTGAAAAGCTCTCATTCTCTCCATCCTTTCTCTTTTGGTTGACCAGGAACTGGCTAAAAGGGAATTCTGTCCAGATGACCAGGCCAGACACAGAACACGGAGAGCGGCACACGCTCAACACAACACTAACAAAAGCAACAGAAAAAACTTTTCTCTTTTCTCAGACTCTCTTTTTTATTGTATTTATTTTATATTTAATTTATGAAATAAAACAAGCATTTCCACAACAGGATATTTAAAAAGGTGATTGCACTGTAAGTCATCACGTACAACTTGCTATTCCTTTTAAATATATAGTTATTGTGTAACTTTCTTTTCTTTTTCTTTTTTTCTTTCTCTCCCCAAGCCCACTCTTCCTACTCCCTCCCCACCTTCGAGACAGTTATCATTAGACACAAATATGTGTGTGTGTGTGTGTGTGTGTGTGTGTGTGTGTAAAATCATTCTATACATACTTATATTCATCAGTTCTTTCTCTGGATGCAGTGTATTCCTTCATAGGTTCTTTGTAGTTCATTTGAGTATTTATAATAGGCAAAATTACTTATTTGCTCAAAGTTGTTCTTAAAACATTATTGCTATTATTTCATATGACGGTCTCTTGGTTCTGCTCATTTTACTCTTCATTGTTTCATGCAAATTTATCCATTTTCCTGAAATCAACGAGCTCATCCTTCTTATAGCACAGTAGTATTCCATTATAATCATATACCATAACTTATTCAGCCATTCCCCAATTGATGGGCATCCCTGCAGTTTCCACTTCTTTGCCACCACAATGAGAGCTGCTATAAATACTTTAGAGTATATAGGTTCTTTTCCTTTTTCTCTAATCATCTTTGGAAACAGACGTACTAGTGGTATTGCTGGGTTCTGTGACTTTCTTATTCTGCTCATCCCTCACGGCTACAACCATCACCTGATTCTACACTCTTTTTCCAACTCCCCTCTAACAACCCAAATGTCTTGTCCTGTTCAACTGGGCCTCTGGCCCAGATCCTAGCTCCTCCTGCAGTTCTAGACTCCTTCCCCCTATCTGAGCTGTTATAATATCCATTACCTACCCTACTGCTTTCTTCAATTTTGCACTATAAGCTTGACCTTATGATTTAGCTTTTTCTAGTTCCCTAAAAACCTTTTCTCAGACAGTGAGGTAATAATCACAGGATTCTCTAAGGTGTTGCCTGTCCATCTCCATTCGTCATCTTCTGTGACCATTGAACCACTCTATTGGATCCCCAAACTGCCCATGTCTCTTGTGCCTGCCTGAAGGTGGGGAAGGGGCTGATTTTTCTCTTTTGCTCTTTCTTCTTCTTGACCTAGGAATACATTTCTGCCATCTCATCCCCAGTATTTAAAGGACAGACCTACTGGAAGAAATCAAAAGCATATGGGAACAGGATGAGATACATATCTTCACTGACATCCTATCTGCCACTAAAGCTACCCCAAAGATGATATTTGGTGAATCTACCAAAGATTAGCTTGCATCCCAATATTTTAATTAAATATTAAAAATCAATTATTCTATCCATCTTGAAAAAGTCTATAGAGCAAAACAAAGCCAATGTAACCATTAGATTAAGAGGGAAGAAGAAAATTGGGGAAGAATTTTTACAACCAGTGTCTCTGATAAAGGCCTCATTTCTAAAATATACAGAGAATTGAGTCAAATCTATAAGAATACAAGTCATTCCCCAATTGATGAATGGTTAAAGGATATGAACAGGCAGTTTTCAGAGGAAGAAATTAAAGATATCTGTAAGCATATGA
>JAQQSU010012218.1:0-11976 GCA_028627135.1 Pseudochirops cupreus
TTCCAGTTGAGGGTGGGTGATGAGGGAGGAAGGGAAAGAATCTAGAACTTAAAGTTCTAAATATATTAAAAATTCCTGGATTAAACCTCTTTAAATAGTAAAAAAAGAAATATATATATACATATAAAACTATAAGAAATGATGAGCTCAATGCTTTTAGAAAAACATGGAAGGACTGGCAGAAAATAATAAAGAGGGAAATGAGCAGAACCAAGAGAACATTGTTTACAGTAACAGCAATACTGTTTTAATAAAAACAAGTAAGTTATTTTGAATATTATAAATACCCAAATTAACTATAAAGGACATATGAAGAAAGATGCTATCTGCATCCAGAAAAAGAACTGATAAATAGAAGTATGTATAGAATAATTTTATACATACACACACACACACACACACACACACACACACACACACCCCTATTTGGATCTAATGGTAGCCATCTCTATGGTAGAGGAGGAAGAAAAAAAAAAGAAATTTACATTATAATTTTGTTGTATATTTATTTGAAAGGAATAGCAAGTTGTGCATAGTAGATCTGCAATTTCATGTGCAATCATCTTTTTTATTGTACTATGTTATGGAAATGCTCATTTTAATTTCACAAATTTAAAATAATTTTTTTAAAAAGGGAAGTAGTTATTAAGAACCTATTTATTAAGGCCTATGCTAAGAATTGGGGTCAATTCTTAGCATGGCCAAAAAAAACCAAACAACAAAAAACAACAAGAACAAAAAAAGGTCACTGCTCTCCAGAGGCTCAGTCTAATAGAAGAAACAACATGCAAACAACTATGTATAAACAAGATATATATACAAGATAAACTCAGGAAAATCTCGGAAAAAAGACAGTAAGATAAAGGAGGCCTGGGAAAGGCTTTTTATAGAAGGTGGGACTTCAGGTGAGACTTGAAGGAAGCTAGGAGGGAGGGATGAGGAAGAAGGGAGTTCTAAGAATGGGAGATAGCCAGTGAAACACTTAGGAGATAAGAGTATTCTGTTTGAGGAACAACATGGAAACTATTCTGAATTACAGAGTATGTGGAGGGGAGTAAATTGACAAAAAAAGAAAAATGACATGTTGGAGGGACCTTGGAAAAATATGCAATTAATGTAGTGTTGGTAAATGTACAGCCATTTTGGAAAACAATTTAGAACTATGCCTCAAAAGTTTTACTTTCACTGAACTGGATAAATCCTTTGATGCAGGGATAACTACTGTAAGGTCTGTACCCTCACAGAGATATAAAAGAGAGAAGTGCCCATATGTACAAAAAAATATTTATAGCAGCTCTTTTTGTAGTGGCAAAGAACCAGAAATTAAAGAGGATACCCATAGGGAAAGGCTGAACAAATTATAGCCTATAAATGCAACTGAACACTAAAAAACAACGAAGATGGTCGCAAAGAAACCTGAGATTTGCATGAATTGAAGCAGAATGAAGTGAACAGAAAAAGGAACAATTTATATGCAAAATGACATACATTTTCAGAGATAGTCAATAAAGGAATTTGCCTTTATTGACTATCTGTTACAAGAATTTTCTTTCTTTTGTTTTGCAGAAGGGTAGGTGGGAGAAAAAATACATGTTAATTGAAAAAAATAGAATTTAATTTAAAAAATCATTCAATGGACAAGCATTAGAAGTGAGAGGAGTTGGAGAGGCTGCAGTACCAGATCAGTACACACAAAAATTAACTTAAAATGAATGCTACTACATAAATTAATTTACAAGATTTAGTAACTGAATAGCAAACTGCTAAGGGGATAATTTATAGAACCAGCACTAAAAGAGCAACATTCATTTGGAAAAACAAAAGGACTAGAACAGAGATTCTTAACTTTTTGTGTGTTGTGGACCCCTTTGGCAGTCTGGTGAAGTCTCTGTACTCCTCAGAATGATGTTTTTAAATATAAAGGAATAAAAAGAAAACCCATTTATTTTGAAATATATTTGTCAAAGATATTTTTAAGTTCAAAACCTCCAGGTTAAGAATTAGTCTAGAAATTCCTAAGAGAAATAATGAAAAAAGTAGGAGCTAGCCCTTGTAGAATTTAAATTATCTGTTGAAGCATAATCATTAAAACTATTTGGTCATGGTTAAAAAAATAGAAAAGTAGATCTGTAGAACAGATTAGATAAGCAAGAATCAAAAACAGCTGATCTCAATAACTTAGGGTCTGATAATACAGAATGGGAAAACAGGAAAGTTACTTGGGAAAAATTAGGATCAGACCTACATGTTGACCAAGGCTCTAAAGCACTCCATGTTGCCTGCCTTGGCTCCCTTCATGGTTGTTGCAATAAATCGTTCTTATCTGTCCATTCTGCTGGGGGAAGTGTTCACATACTTGAGGCAGAAATTCCCCCTAACTCACTGATGGGTCTGAGTCCTGTACGTAACCCTTAACCTGGGTTAGCATCTCTGCCACGACGGTTTACTGGGGTGTGACTGCATGTTACAGTTTTTTGGAGTCACAGGTGGGAGCTGGGTGAAGCTGGACACAAAAAGTGGATGAGCAACCCTGAAAAGGGATTTGCAAGCCTTCACGCCATAAGTTCTAGTCCTCCCTGAATACCCCATTCATCAGGTCATCTTGAATTTTGTGTTGCCATGGGACTTTGATGACTCTGGAATAAAGAGTGAAAAGGATGACTTTGTGCGATTCTGCCTTCATTTAAATCTAATTCACAAAAAGGTCAAGACATCACCCTGTCAGGGGTCCTCTTTGAAAACAAAGAATAACAACATAATTTAAAATGAATGCTACTACCTAAATTAATTTATAAGATTTAGTAACTGAACAGAAAACTACTAATGGGTTAATTTGTAGAACAACCACCACCAAAAGAATAACATTCATTTGGAAGAACAAAAGGTCTAGAACAGTGATTCTTAACTTTTTGTGTGTCATGTACCCCTTTGGTAGTTTATTATAATAAGGTCAAAATGGATATGCAACCTGAAAATAATAAGTCACATCATAATGTATTTATAAAAAATCAGGATCAGGTACCTCTCACAGCTATAATTAGGGGGATAATTCTTAACAATACAAAGGATAGAATCAATCACAAAAAAAAATTTAAAAGACACTTGATTGCATGAAACTGAAGAGCTTTTGCACAAACAAAAGTAAATATAATTAAGTTCAGAGGAAAAGTGCTGATTGGAGAAAAAAACTTTATTAAAAATATCTCTGATTAGTGTCTGTTCTCTACATTAATTTAGAAATTAACATTAATTATTATATTATTAACATTAATCAGGATTAATTTCCTAATATACTGGGACCAAGAACCTAATGAGAAGGTAATCAAAGGACTCTTCATGATCACATTTGGGGTTTTCTTTGGCAAAGATACTGGAGTGGTTTGCCATTTCCTTCTTCAGCTCACTTTATATATAGGAAACTGAGGCAAAAAGGTTAAATGACTTGACCAGGGTCACACAGCTAGTAAGTGTCTAGAGATTTGAACACAGAAAGATGTTGCCACAACAGGAAGATGTCTTTCTAACTCTAGGCCCAGCACTCTATCCACTGAGCTACCTCTTTGCCCTAGGACATACACAAAGAATTCTTCAAAAAAGGAACTGTACCCTGTTAATAACCATATGAAAATCTGTTGCAAATCACTAGTAATAATATAAATGTGAATAAATACAAGTTCAAGATCTGACTTAACACCCTTTGACAAAGATGACAAAAAACGGAAACAATAAATGTTTGAGAAAGATGGACACAGCAATATATACACTGAGAGCTATGAACTGATCCAATCACTCTGGAAAACAACTTGGAATTGTGAAGAAAAATTACTAAAATGTCCACACCCAGAAATTCCACTGCATTCACAACATTTCTCATCTATGTTCTCTTCTTTCCACTCACAGAATCACCATCATGTTATAGATTCATATTACCTTCCCCCTAAAATATTGTAATAGCCCATTGGTAAGTTTTCTGGCCTTTGTTCTCTCTCCCCACCACTCCAATTTAAGCTCCACTTAGAGGCCAAAGTGATCTTTGGTCTAACCATGTGTTACTCCATCCTAATCAAATTTCAGTAGCTACTTATTTACCTCTAAAATCACTGAAATCTTCTATTTACACTGTCTATTTCTTTGCATGTTATCTCCTCTGTTAGAATGTAAACTCCTTGAGGGCAGAGAGGGCGGAATCATAGCACTTAGCCCAGTGGCACATAACAGCAAGCACTTAATAACTTCTTGTTAAGTATATACTTAAGTGTGTCCTTATAGTCTTCCCTATTAGAACACATAAGCTCTTTGAGAATAGTGATTTTTTTCATTCTTTGTAGTTGTTTCCTCAGTGCCAACACATAACAGGCAAGTAACAAACGCTTGTTGATTGTTGTGGAAGGAGAAAGGACAAGATCTGACAAGTGACTTATGTGGGGTGAAGAAAAGTAAAGAGTCAAGGATGACTTCACGACACCAAGGTCGTGAACTTGGGTGACTAGAAGGATGGATTTGGAATGCTGCATATATTATAACACACTTGATGTACTGGGTAGTTTTGTTTAACTCGTTTTTTGCTCTCTTCAAAATTCTTTGTTAGAGATTAGGGGTGGTTTGTTGAACAGAAGAAGAGAAAGTAGCATATTTAGTAAATTAATATGATGTAAACACAAAGGCATCAATGAAAATGAGATACAACTTTTAAAAATGTATACCCATTATTAATTAACGGAAAAACAAATCAAAGTACATGTAGTCATAGTGTCATCTTTGTATACAAGAGATTGCACCTTTTCAGCTGATTCAACCAACATCTGGTCCTGAACTTTCTACACTATTTCACCCAATCACCTGTGGCCCAACAGAAAGCACAGATGACAAAGGTTAGTTTGGTAGGTATTAAATCAATAGTCAATAACCAATAAATAAAACATAAATCAATAAAGTATTTTATACATGACAAGAAAAGTGGTTCATCAGACTTGCACATGGGTTTCAATTTTTTTTATTAAAAAAAAAAGAATCGACCTTTAAAAAGGGGAATAACAGGATAACGGGACTACAAAAAGAGGCAAGGAAAAACCAGAATGTAAAAAAGATGGTTTAAACCAAGATGACATTTGTATAACTGAGATGTCTGCCCTCACACAGTTCTTCAAAGGTACACCATTCTATCATTCTGAAATTATATATTCAGTAGTTTTAAGATTTGAAATTTGAGAAAATTCCTTACTTTGATAAATCTTGTGCTAAGGACCAAACCGGAGCTCATGATGGGGTAGGTTGTTAGCAAAGATTATCTCCATACATAACGTCTCCATAAATGGGTTTTCCTAAACGTATCACATGGATGGCTAGGCCAAAACAAAGAATGCCCATAATTCTGTAACTAAGAGCTAATCTTTTAAAAAAGATCTTCAGTGAAGGCAGATACACAGGGAGTTGAGGATCTTCGGCTCTTTGGTTAATTTTGTTCTCCTTTGGCACATATTCTTTACTGATGATTTATTTTTTTTTCTTTGCTCTTGTTCCTTTGACTGTCTCCCTGTATATACCTTGAAGGATGTTGTTTCTCTCCTTTTCAGACAGGTTTTAAACTAGAATTTACACCAGGAAGTTTCCAAACTCTAGGATAGAATTATGATTTTTCTTCCCAGCATATAGCATGATAGAAGGGTCAGGATTTTTATTAAGGACACAGACAAGCAATTAAATACTACCTTCCCCCCTCTCTTCTCAGACCAGACACACCAAAAGATTTCCCCAGGTCTCCAGTGTGTGCAACAGAATAAGCTGCTAGCCTCTATCGCAGAAATTTAACCTCTAAGAAGTCTTGAGGGTCTCATTGTTTAAAAGGATTTGCTGGTTCCAGCATTAATTCTGTCAATTCCTCTGTGACTGCTGATTAGATAGTAGAGTCAGCCCACCTCTTACAAACCTTCTCAGCAATAGACTCCAGAGAATAGCTAGGAGGCAATGGTATTGATTTTAATGTCCAACCTCTTCTGTCTCAGTGCCATCTTTCATCAGTCCGAGGTTAGTTCTCCCACATATGAAATGATCCTCAGAGATAAGAAAAATTCACTTTCTTCCCTTTCAGATTTTTCTGAATTCCATCAGCCATTTCATGAGGGAAATACTTAATCCCATAAACCATAAGGCAGAGAACGAAGATATGGAAAGCCACTGGTTGTTAAAAACAACAACAAAAACCCCATACATCTTTAACTATTGAAATCAACACAAATCATTTATTGATCCTGAAACATCCTAGCATGTTTTATTTTGTTCTTCAGAATGTTGCCGTAACCTTATGGAGATACTAAATAACAATGGAATGCGTTCTGCTGTTGTAGTCTAGAGGGGCCTGGGTCCAAAGGACACTTCTGTAATACATCAGATTGTTAACGTGGTCAAGCTACCATCTCAGTGAGTCTCAGTTTTCTCATTAACAAAATGGGGAGAAGCAGCATGTAGCATCAATCTTACAAGGTTGTAGTGATAATCAAATGGGGTAATATGTGTAAAATACTTTGTAAACTTTCAAGCACTATATAAACACTAGTTTTTTATGAACTGGCACAGCAGATAAAGCACAAGACTTGTAACCCAGAAAACCTGAGTTCAAATCCTGCCTCAGATGTTTCTGGGCAAGTCACTTAACTTTTCTGAGGTACAGTTTGCTTATCTGTAAATGAAGATAATAACAGCACCTGCCTCCCAAAGCTGTTGGGGGGATCAAGTGACTTAATCTATGTAAAGTGCTTTGCAAACCTTAATGTGCTATATAAATACTAGCTGCTACTGAGGCTGCTGCTACTATTACTACTACATTTATTATATGTTATAATACATTTTATGCAATTAGAAAATTGCAGCACTAAACAATTACTGTCCTGAGATGTCAACTCTCATATGTAGTAATGGATGACTAGGACGATATGAAAAATTAAAATCCATAGATCATTCCTGAAACATTTACTTCTGAGTTTAATCCCATTCTCCTCTAATATAAATCTTTCAATGGCAAGTAGTAAAAGTGACTAAGAGTTTCAATTCTTCTACCCAATCTACCTTATAAGAAAGGAAATAAGCAGTGAAGGAGCAAAAAAAAATCAGCAGGTGGGAAAATATGAAACCTAGATAATTACAAACTAGAAAATCAGTCTGAAAATAAACGCCTCTTTAGGTACCACATCAGCATTAGAACGTATGCCCTCTAAAAAATATAATTACTCCTTTTAAAATTCAAAATCTTCTCTTCAGGTACAGTAGGAAACTCTCTCTAAAACTCCTCTTTGCTTTTACATCTCAGTTTATGTACTGAAATCTTAATTCTTAGATACAGGTCAAAACAGACCCTACGCTTCCAAGTGCTTCAGAAAGTCCTAAATCAGCTTTAACTAAATACCTAGTTTAGGTCTGGAAAAATTTCAGAGTTTGCGACCCTCAAAAGACCACCCTGACATTCCTCTTAAAACTTACAATACCTTTTATTTTCCCTTCTCTTCCCTTCGTATTATCCTGCTTCAAAGTACAATAAAAACTAGGTTGTGTGTTTTAATAGCTAATAAAATCCTGACTTGTCCTTTAAGCTATGAGATTAAAAAAAAATTTTTAAATAAATTAAAAAAAATAAATATTGTTTATTCCTCACTTTTTTTAAAGTTGTAATAATAATCTGACACTGACCAATAATTAACCTAGATTACCAACACTGCTTCCAGATACTTGTCACAATATCTCCAGGTACACACTTTAAAAAAATGCTGTACCTAAATTAATAAAAAGATGTCAACATAATTATCAATCTGAGTGTTTTGTCTTAATGTTTAACTTCTATCTTAACTAATACCTTTAGCAACCAGCACAAAGTTGTCAGACATAACTGTGGTAATAAAACTCTGAAAAATAAAAACAAGTGATGTAAGAGGGTAAAAGATTCTATGACGCCCTGTCACCTTTCACATTCCCAAACTTCCTCTCTATACCTCTTTTAAAAATTGCTTCAAAACTCCCCTTCTTCCACCAAAAATTTCCTAATAAAAACAACAGGATTTGTACTAATGTGATATTAAGATTTCATTGTAAACAATATTAGTTGATAAGAGGAGAAATTTTCTGGAATAAAAAGGGAATAGAATTCTAGAGCATAATCACTTAGTGCTATTCCAATTACCTAGCCCAAGTAATAATTTGGATAAGAATTCATTTTGTGACAGTCATGGCAGTATGCTGGTATGCTAATGCTAGCCTGAAAAAACCAGAATGAGCTGTCTAGTTAGTTCATGCCGTATTTGTTTCATTGCTATCTTTTACTGTGTTCTTAATTCTGTGATTTTTAGGAATGGATGATTATTTCAGAGAAAAGTATAAAAATTATAGCTCTTAAAGAGAACATTTCAATGACAGACACCATAGTAACTGTTGGTGTGTTGAAGTCAAGCATTTAAAGGATCATTGAAGGCCTCAATGAAATAAGACCAGCCTCACCAAAAAGCAAAGTAAAGTGGAGTTGAAAACAATGTTAAGAACTGGAAAACTATTGCTGCAAATCAGTCCTTAAAAAACAGGCAAAGAGAGGGGCGGAGCCAAGATGGCAGAGTGGAAGCAGGAACTCATTTGAGCTCCTCCATGAATTCTGTCAGTAACCTCTAAAAAGTGAATCTGAGAAGATTTTAGAGTGACAGAATCCATTGGGAGACAGAGTGTGGCAGATTCCCAGCCCAGGAAAGTGCGCACGCAGGACTGGGCAGGGGGAGCATGGAGTGTGTGGGCTGCACCAGTGTGGACCTGAGACCAGACCACAGTGGAGTGAGCCCCAGATTTGCAGACCTCTCACCGCTGTACAGAGGATGGAGGGTCGGAGCTTGGTAAGAGAAAGCACAGGGCCTGCGGCAGCAACAGTAGCTTCTCCTGGGGCTATCAGCTCACAGCCTGGATGTTTAAAAATGACCTACCTGAACTTCCAGGAGGCAAGATGGTGGAGTAAACCCTAGGTGATCCAATCCCTTTCCCTGACCCTGAAAACCCAGAGATTATTGCCCCCGGGGAAAATGCTGACATAGTAGAAGCAGCAGCAGGCTTGGGAGTCCTAGAGGAAGGGTGTGACTGAAGCTGTGCTGAGCCTGAAGTGAAGAGCAGGAGGAGTCCCAACAAGTCCCATCTCAGCAAACCAGCAGGAGATCTGGAAGCCCAGAGGGGTGGAGCCAGCAAGCACTAAAACCAGAAGCCCAGGTGCGCCTTAGCACAATCAAGGAAATCTGCAGACACCAGCAGGGCTGGCTGCCAGTTGCTACATCTGCCCTCTCTAGCCCAGGAGCACAGAGCTAGAAACCTGAAGTGGCCAGACCACCCCTCCCCCACAACTTACTCTGTGAGTCTCAGGGTAACCCAGGGGAAACACTGAGAGTCCTGGCCTTACCCTCAGTATAGACACCCAGAGGTTACAGTACACAAAGTCAACAACCAGGACCCTAGCTCCCAGCTTGAGAAGCGTGGGTCAGAGCCATCTGTACACCAGAAGCAGAAATCCACTTTAAAAGCCAACAAATAGGCAATCACAATGTACCAGAAGCAACCAGACAACTGAATCCTATTATTGTGAATAAGAAGAATCACTTTCAGGAGACATCATTGACTCTATATCCACACCTGAGACCACAGAAGGAAACAGGAACTGGTCTCAAGCCCCAAAAGCATTCTTAGAAGAGCTCAAGAAAGATTTTAAAAGCCAAATTAGAGAGGCAGAAGATAAAGTGACCAATTCTTTTAAAATTATATTGGCCAAAATGGAAAAAAAATCTCACTGAAGAAAACAAATCCTTAAAAAGTAAAATTTGTGAACTGGGATGGGAGGCTCAAAATCTAACTGGAAAAAATACCTCCCTAAAAATGAAATCTGAACATATAGAAAAGGAGCTTCAAAAACTAACCAAGGAAAATAATTCACTAAAAATTAGAATCAGTGCAGTTGAATTAATGACTCTATGACACATCAAGAATCGGTCAAACAAAACATAAAGATGGAAAAATTAGAAGAAAATGTAAAATATCTTATTGGAAAAACAACTGACCTGGAGAACAGATCCAGGAGAGAAAAATCTAAGAATTACTGGTCTATGAGAAAGCCATGATGAAAAAAACAGTCTGGACAACATCTTTTAAGAAATTACCAAAGAAAACTGTCCTGAGATCCTAGAATCAGAGGGTAAAAGAGTTATCGAAAGGATTCACTGGACTCCTGAAAGAGATCCCAAACTGAAAACTCCAAGAAATAAAGTAGCCAAATTCCAGAATTATAAGGTCAAGGAGAAAATACTGCAAGCAGCCAGAAAGAAACAATTCAAATATCGTGGAACTATAGTCAGGATCACATAGACCTAGCAGCTTCTCCACTAAAAGACTGGAGGGATTGGAATATGGTATTTTGTAAGGCAAAAGAGCTTAGACTGCAACCAAGGATCAACTACCCAGCAAAACTGAGCATAATCTTTCAGGCAAGGAGATGGTCATTCAATGAAATAAGGGACTTCCAGACTTTCCTGATGAAAAAGCCAGAGCTCAATGGGAAATCTGATCTCCAAATACAAGACTCAAGAGAGACATAAGGTAAACAAAACACATACGCACACACACATATAACTTGTGATTCATCAAGAGCAAACTGTTTACAACCCTATATGGGAAGCTGATACCTGTCAATATTGAGATTTATATAACTCACAAAATTTAAAAGGGATATACATAGATAGAGGGTGTGGGTAAAAATGAACTAATGTGATGATTAAAAAACTTATTAAGGGGTACAAAGGGATTGTAACGAGAGAAAAGGGAAAGAGGAAGCAGAAAAGGGTAAATTATGCCACACAAAGAGGCATAAAAACATTCTACAGTAGAGAGGAAGAAGGGAGGGAGATGAACATTATATGAACTTTACTCTCATTGGTTTTGGTTCAAAGAGGGATTAACATAATCAGTTAAGTGTAGGATTCTAACGTGAAAAGACACAAAAACTCATTATAGTAGAGGGAAAGGAGGAAGGGAGAGGAGCACTATATAAAATTTACTCTCATGGCTTTGGGTTCAAGGAGGGAATAACATACTCCATTAAGTATAAAAATCTATTGTGCCCTACAGGCAGCAGGAGGGGTAAGGGGGAAAAAAGGAGGGGGTGGTTAGAAGGGAGGGAAATAGTAGTAAGGGGGAAGGGTAGGTAAAGGGAGGGAAGTGCATAGGGAGGGACTACTGAGGGAGGCAGTAGGAAAACTCTTAAGGAGGGGAATGGAGAAGGGAGAAATAAAAGCATAAAAAGGGGAGGGAACAGGATGGAGGGAAAAGACACCGACAGTAATCATAACTGTGCACAGGAATGGAATGAACTCTCCCATAAAAAGGAAGTGGAAAGCAGAACGGATTAAAAACCATAATTCTACAATATGCTGTCTACAAGAAACACATTTGAAACAAGGGGATATGCACAGAGTAAAGGTAAAAAGTTGAAGTAGAATATATTATGAAGCATAATATATATATAAAATGCTTCAGCTAAAGTAAAAAAAGCAGGGGTAGCAATCCTTATCTCAGATAAAGCAAAGGCAAAAATGGATCTAATTAAAAGAGATAAGGAAGGAAACTATATCCTGCTAAAAGGTACCATCAAGAATGAAGCAATATCATTACTTAACAAATGTGCACCAAGTGGAATAGCATCCAAATTCCCAGAGAAGTTAAGGGAATTAGAGGAAGAAATAGATAGCAAAACTATATTAGTGGGGGACCTCAATCTCCCCCTCTCTGAACTTGATAAATCTAACCTCAAAATAAACAAGAAAGAAGTTAAAGAGGCAAATAGAATTTTAGAGAAGGTAGATATGATAGACCTCTGGAGAAAACTGAATGGGGATAAAAAGGAATATACATTCTTCTCAGTGGTACATGGCACATACACAAAAACTGACCATGTACTAGGGCATAAAAACCTTACAA
>JAQQSU010012219.1:0-11976 GCA_028627135.1 Pseudochirops cupreus
TCCTGCCCTACCAAAAAGTCAGAGGGGTGAGGGGGGAAGACATAGGAGAGAATAGACTGGGGGAGGAGGGATACACTGGGATGCCTGTTTTGGGGCAGTGGGTAGGGGAAAGATGGGGAGAAAATATGTAACTCAAAATTTTGTGGCAATGAATGATGCAAACTAAAATAAAATTTAAAAAAGAAAATTAAAAAAAAATGGGGAGGCATTTACCAGAGGGTGGTTCATCTGAATATTTGGATATTAAAATGAACTTCAAGCTACCTCTGAAAATTGTGTTTGAGGAGATGAAGAAACTCCAATTTAGTATAAATAACTAGGAGGTACTAATGTTCTCTGCTCTCGTCAAACAGCATATGAGCATTGGGATCAGTTCTAGGGCCTACATTCTAGGAAGAACATCAATGAACTAGAGTATGTATAATAGAATGTGATGGACCCAGAGAAGAACCTTCAAGAGTATATCATGTGAAAATTGATTAAACAGCCAGCCCTGTTTAGTCAGGAAAAGAGATTTCCTAGGGAGGAGGAAGAGAAGGTTTCATCAAATATTTAAAGAACTACCATATTTGATTTGTTCTACTTAGTCCCACTTTTGGAAAGCTCTAATTATTAGGAAATTGTTTTTTACATCAAGGTTAAATCTGCTGCTTTCTACCTCTACCCCATTGTTCCTAGGTACGATAAAAATAGGATGAACTGCCCTAGGACTTCAAAGAATTTCGGAGTTGGAAGAGAAATTAATTAGCCATCGAGTATAAGCTATATAATTGGGGGGAAAATCAGAATAAAATATAGTCAAAAATGGTCTTTCATCCTTTAATCCAAGACCTCTAATTAGGTAAAACCCAAAGGTCCAGTATAAAGTTAACCCATCCTACTTTCAAATTTTTCCATTTGTTAAGAGAACTTCCATTTGTTTATTTTATAAGAATCTTATATTTAATGGTCTCCAGAGTTTAAGGAATTTCTCCCAATGTGTTCCTTCATAGAGGAAGAACTTAGACTCTCAGATCATGCCACTGCCCTCCCTTGTTTAAACTGAACAGTATAAGGTGCTGGGTACCCCTGCTGATTCCATTTCCCCTTACTCCCACTTTTATGCTTTTTCTTGTGTATTGTGTTCCCTCTTTCACTTAAGAGCTGAAGTCATTTTGAAATTATACATTAGAGAAATGCATTGTTCAAAAGCTCATAAATTGTACTTAAATGCTATTTCTTTATATCTTGCTTTTTTTGTTTCCTATAAGATAAGCCTTATGGTTCCTTTATATGACTGCTCAATATTTCAGCCTCAAATATTTTTGTTTGTTTCTTCAACTTCAGAGATTTTAAATTAAATGAATAACATTTATTTTGGAGTTAGAGAACTATTCAGAATTAAATACAGCCTTGGAAATCATCTACTCTAGTGAGCTCATTTTCACAGATGAAGAAACTTTAGCATAGGAAGATTTGAATTCATTGAAGTTTATGTAACTAATAAGCAACAAAGCCAGGACAAGACACCAAGTCCCCAAACTCCTAGCCCAATACTTGTTCTGGTATGCTATATTGGCTACAAAGTACATAACTATCTGAATTTGGGTTTCCTTTTACAAATTTGAGTACTTTCCCTCAAATTTCTTCTATTATTGGTTTGGTTGCTAGCTAATACATACGGAAAACTTCAACGTTGGGCTTTCTTAATGGAGAAAATAAAGAATATACTTAATCTATACAATGTAGCACAAATTTCAGTAATAGCAGTTTTATTGTTCTGTCTTTGTATCTATGGAAAATTCATGTCAAGTCAAGGACTATTAACTAATATCCTCCTTCAGTATATATTCAATATCCTTAACCTCAATTTCACTTTCAAATAATCAATAAAAATAGCATAGCCAGCACATATCTATATAACATAAGAAAAATCTAGGATTTGCCAATTGCCTATAAGTACATTGTGATATCAATAGTGTTTTAACACCACAAACAAATGAGAATAAACTAAATTAAAGATAAAAGTAATGAGCTGGCCACTATGTGCTGTATCCTCAGTGGCTGGATTTCGTTAGGCAGGGATCATTTCTCATTCTATGATGTCTGGCAGTATAGTCATCTCAATTCACAGAGAGAACATTCTTGCATTTTTATTCACAACTTCAATAAAGAATGTAATTTTATGGGAAAAACTTAAAATCACAACTCTCTATTGTCACATGATTTTCTCTGGTACATAGCATAGTGCCTTATTCCTCTCTAGGTTGCACTCTGGACTTCCTCTACCATGACCCAGAAACCTTTTCAATGTGGATGTTCACTCCAGTCCTAGAATGTGAACACTGGAAACATTCTCTGTATCTGCAGCCTATTCCCCCTGGCTTCTCCTCAAACTTCCAATTAATGAGAGAACCCAGGTCAGCCAAATGTTCATTCCTCTACAGCCTACACTTTGTCTACAATGGCCCCCTTTCCCTTTCACCTTCCTTTTCCACATTGTCTTCAACTGTTAGAATATAAGCTCCTTGAAGTCAGGGACTATCTTTTTGCTCATGCTTATATTCTCAGCTTTTATTAGAATAATGTCTGACATATTGTAAATGCTTAATAAATGTTTTTTGCCTAACTGATTTGGTCATAGTAGGCAATTAATAAGCAATTGATGATTGATTGATTGTCTCTAATATTTTCATCAGATATGGTTCCACACAGACACATTATAGTACATAGATGGTTGGACCTAGGGTCATGATGACTTAAGTTCAAATCAGATCTCATGCTTTCTAGCAGATCACTTCACCTCTCCAAATCTGTTTCCTCATCTATAAAATACGAGGATAGAAATATCTGCAGTACATACTTTAAAAGATTGTTAAGGTAATGAGGTGACATAATATGTATAGAGTACTTTTGAAAACTTAGAATTGTTACATAATTTTTTATTGCTTTTGTTACATTGTTTCTCTACTTTGTCATTTACAATTGACTTGGACCTCATTTTGTATGGATAAGGTGCAAATAGATTTCAAATACTTGCACAGTGATAAATAATTAGTTTGTCTTCCTATTATCCAGTCAAACAACACTCATCTGATATTAAATAGCGTTTGTTATTAAAAATTTATGTTGTATTAGTAAGGAAAATATGCAATATTTTCAGTTATTGTTTGTGTTTAAATTTTATTCAGATTAGCTATGTTCAGCATTTTGGTATGACAAGTAAATATAAATAATTAAGGCCACCAAACTAAAAAAGATATTTTGTGCCCAACTGTTCACTTAATTGGAGGAAGGTTGATGCTTTTATCTCACCAGGCCAACATACTCTTTTAATTTTTCATATGTAAAAAATGACCTTATTTCTTTCCATATGAGGTTGAAATATTTGCTCATACCCTAGGCTGCAGAGGAGGGCACTAATGGAGTGATCTCTATCCAGAAGTACCAGGGTGAAAAAGTAAAACAAAAAACAAACGCAATAGCTATAGGTCTTTACAATCAACCATTATTCGTGTGTCACCCATAATTATATTTTCCTAGGTGTGGGTAAGTATGATTTTCTCCATGTATGTGCAGACCATACACAATAATCAGTCTTCAAAAAGGCCAAAAATGTGTTTTTGACTATTTTAATATGGCAATACTGGAGGGACTTTGAAAAAGCATAAATTTCTGACCACCTCTTTCAGGGTGAGAATTTTAAGTTTTTTTGTTTTGTTTTGTTTTTCCTCTCTCTGTCTCTGACTCTGTCTCTCTGTCTCTCTGTCTTTCTCTGTCTGTCTTTCTCTCTGTCTCTCTCTCTCTCTCTGTATCTCTCTGTCTCTCTGTCTCTGTCTCTGTCTCTCTCTCTCTCTCTGTCTCTCTCTCTCTCTCTCTCTCTCTCTCTCTCTCTCTCTCTGTATGTATGTGTATGTGTAGGATAGGAACTAGACTTTTGATTTTATTGGTGTAGGGAACACCCTGTGAGGAAATATCCTCTGCAAATTCATCTTAGAGATCTGTCTGGAATATGAGAGTTTAAGGACCTTGTCCAGAGTTAAAAGAAAGTATATGTCATAGGCTAGACTTGAACTCAGATCTTTATGATTCTGACACAGACCGTATATATACTAAGCAATATTGAATCACATTTTTTTTTTAATGGACATGATTAAATAATGAAATACTCAGCAAATGAATTAAAGGAACTATTCAAGAAGAGAGAAGGTCATTAATCATTCCTATAAATTACAGCAAGTCTGGGTCTCTAAATTTTGAGGAACTTTCACAGATATCCCCTTTTTAGAATAATAAATGGCTATAACAAATCTAGCACAATTAGTTTTGTAGCTGTGAAACTTGGAACTACTTTTAATAGAAATTTTGCATTTGTATCATTCTGACTGGGCACAGTACTTCCACAGTCTGTAGCCTGACAAGTAACCTCATGAGAGTGAAAGAAGAAACCCTAAAAATGGTTTTTCAGCCTTTTGAAGCTCTAAGAAATGACAATCATCACTGAAATACTACAGAAATCAGAAACATTTCATTTCTATGTTATGTACTCCCAATCTTGTCTTTTTCAAAAAATATATGTAACTTTGTAGATGTGGAAATATCATGTAAGTCTCTGGCAGTCTTATTTTATTGAATCAGATGTGTGCACTGAATTTTACGAGGGCAAACCGTTATTCTTAAGAGACAATGAAAAGCATAATTTAATGAAATAGTTCTTAAAGTGGTAATTTATAAAATGTTTTATGTATCTATCTATATCTATCAATCTATTTATCTATCTATCTATCTATCTATCTATCTATCTATCTATCTAATATTACACTTAACATGTTGAGCTTCTATCACTTTTCTCTTACCATACTGGTCATATCACCATCATCTTCATCATCTTCATCATCATCATCATCATCATCATCATCGTTATCATCATCTATATGCCATAAAATAACCCAGACTCACAGTTTAGGAGATTATTTTGTATGTTTAGGTAGTGGCAATAGGAATTCAACCTACACAGCTGAAGGTTAATATACCCTGAAATGTGACATGATACACTGAGAATGTGATATGACATTTCCAATGATTTGTTTTTTTAAGTGTTTTTTTTTTAATTTATAAATACACAGTTGAGAATTCTGCCCTTAGAGCTTGCATCTGCTGAAGTAAATGGGGTCATTTTAACAGCTCAATAGCATTTGGATTTGGATTATTAAACTACATCAGGAGCCTCTCAGGCCATCTCTCCAACAAGGTGGGGGAGAAATCTATAGAGAACATAATTTGGAAGATGGATAGATTCCCAGAGGAGTAACAGTGTAGCATACCCACTTTTCCACAAAAAAGTAGTGAAGTAGTGAAATAGGGCTTTGAAGTAAGGCACACATATCCAGTTGTGGCCACTATGTTGACTTAATTTGTTCAACTATCCTTTTCTTTTTACATTGAATGTTTCATTTCTAGGTGACTAAGGTTTTGATAAAAATGAAAAAAATAATGTGTTTGTGTGTGAGTATGTGTATACACACATACATTATACATACACACACACATATACACACACACAAATAAACATATACATATACGTAAATCCAGAATATCACTATATTTTAACAGAAAAAGTCCTGGAGAGGAGCAAAAACAAGATGGCAGAAAAGGCAAACCAGCTGAACCTTTGTAACATTCCACTCCAAACAATTTTAAAATAATGCCTCAAATCAAATTTTGGAGTAGTAGAACCAACAAAATGTTAGAGTGAGATATTTTTCAGACATAAGAAAACTTAGAGGTTTGGCAGGCAAAGTTCGTGACATCAGGGTGGAAGCATGTGCAGAGCTGATACATACAGCAGCAGCACCTTTGGGGACTGTCATCACAGAGTTGGTAAGAGAATCAGGCATAGGGTCAGAAAGAGATTATAGGGAAGTCTTCACTGGCACTGGGTACAGCTAGTGCTGATTGGCAATGCTAATAGCCATACATCGATCTGAGTCTCAGTTCCAGGGCAGAGAGAAGCACTGGTGGTCGATCCAGGGCCCTGATAATTATTCCAAGGCAAAAAAAAAAAAAAAAAAAAAAAAAAAAGCTCTAGTGCTTGTGACTGCAAGGGACCAGTGACTTTTCCTAAGACCAGGGGGTAGACAAAGAAAATAGTTACTATGCCTCTTCTGGGATAACAACACCTTGGAATCGTTAAAAACTTGCAGACCCCCAGAACTAGCTTTGAAAACAACAGCACAAAAATGCCTGAAGTTTGGGGCAATGCATCCCTACCCCTAAATGAGCAGAGCCCCAAAGTAAAGAAATAGGTTGAAAAATGAGTAAACAACAATAGCAACAATAATAAATTTTGCAATAAAAACTACTATGGTGACAAGGGTGACCAAGATATAAACTCAAATGCAGACAACAATGTTAGCACAGCTGGAAAGGAAGCCTCAAAGAAAAATGTCAATTGAACCAAGACCAAAAAAAAAAGAATTCCTGGAAGATTTAAAGAGATTAGCAGTAATGGAGAAAATGGGAAAAGAAATGATAATGATGCAAGAAAATTATGAAATTAGAATCAACGGTTTGGCAAAAGAGTAAAAAAAACTGAATAAAATAACTTAATAAATAATAAAATAAAAACAGAATTGACATAGTAGTTTTTAAAAAAGGCACAAAAATTCACAGAAGAAAAGAAATTCTTTTCTCAGGGGAAGAGAAAGTTAATCATCGTCCCCTCCCACCCCCAATTACACATCAAGAAGTTTTTACCATTCATTTTATGAGATATCGAGTTCCAAATTTTCTCCTCCCCTTGTTCTCCTTCCCCTCTTCCTAAAATAGTAGGCAATTTTATATAGGTAAAACATTTTTCTGTATTAGCTAGCCACAGTTGTAAAAGAAGAAACAGATAAAAAAAAATCATGAAAAATAAATTAAGTGAAAAAATATGCTTCAATATATGATGAGAGACAATCAGATCTTTATTGGGGTGTGGATAGCATTTTTCTTCATGAGTCTTTTGTGTTTGTCTTGGATCATTGCGTTGCAGAGAGGAGCTAAGGCATTCATAATTGATCATTACGCAATGTTGCTAATGCTGTGTACAGTTTTCCTGGTTCTGCTCACTTCACTTTGCTTCAGTTCATACAAGCCTTTCCAGATTTTTCTGAAAACTGCTTGTTCATCATTTCTTATTGCACAATAGTATTCCATTACATTCACATACCACAGCTTGTTCAGCTGTTCCCCAATAGATGGACATCCTCTCAATTTCTAATTCTTTGCTTCCATGAAAAGGGCTGCTATGAATACATATATTTTTTTTACATGTAGGTCCTTTCCCCCCTTTTTTGTGATCTCTTTGGGATACAGACCTAGTAGTAGTATTGATGGATCAAAGGGTATGCACAGTTTGGTTATCCTTTGGGTGTAGTTCCAAACTGCTTTCTCATTCTGATGTTTGGACCACTTCATAACTCCAACAGTGCATTAGCGTCCCAATTTCCCCTCCCTTCCAACAGTTATCATTTTCCTGTTATTGTAATATTAGCAATCCGATATGTGTGAGATGGTAGCTCAGAGTTGTTCTAATTTGTATTTCTTTATTCAGTAGTGATTTAGAACATTTTTTCTTATTCCTATAGATAGCTTTGATTTCTTCTTCTGAAAACCACCTGTTCATATCCTTTGACCATTATCAATTACAATTACTGTGTGTTTCCCTCCATCTTATTTTTCTTCCTGTTTGTCCTCTCCCTCCTTTCATTCTTTCTTTCCTCATCAGTGTTTTGCTTCTGCCTACCAAATATATAGAGAACTATGTCAAATTTACAAGAATACAAGTCATTCCATAATTGATAAATGGTCAAAGGAAATGAACAGGTAGTTTTAAAATGAAGAAACCCATGTTATCTACAGGCATATCAAGATATGTTTGGAATCATTTTTGATTAGAAAAATGCAAACTAAAACAACTCTATTATTAGCTCTATTGGATCCTTTATGTTTTCTTTTCCCTTTTTACCAATTTATGTTTCTCTTGGGTCTTGATATTGGAGATACAATTTTTGATTTAATTCTTATCTTCTTATGAAAACTTGAAATCCTTCCATTTGATTTAATGACCATTTCCCCCTTTAATGTATTGTGCTTAATTTTTGCTGGTTAAGTGATTCTTGGCTCTAGTCCTAGCTCCCTTGCCCTCTAGAATTTTGTGTTCCATTACCTCTGATTCTTTAAAGTTGCAACTGATAAATCCTGTGTAATCCTGTTTGTGGAACCCTGATATTTGAATTGTTTTGTTTTGTTTTCTGGCTACTTACAGTATTTTTGCCTTAACCTGATAATTTTGAAATTTGACTAGAACTTTCCTTGGAGTTTTCATTTTCAGAACTCTTTTGTAAGGTGATTGGTGGATTCTTTCAATGCCTATTTGCCTTCTGGTTCCAGGATATCAGGGTATTTTCTTTGACAATTTCCTGAAAGATACTGTCAGGTCTTCCCTTTGATTATGGCTTTCAGGTAGTCTGATGATTCTGATATGGTCTCTCCTGGACCTATATTCTAGGTTGGTCAGTTGTTGTTTTTTTTTTTCCCCATGATATATTTTAGATTTTCTTCTATTTTTTCATTCTTTTGAATTTGTTTGATTGATTCTTGATGTCTCACAGAGTCATTAGCTTCCACTTGAGTAATTCTAACTTGTAAGGAGTTGTTTTCTTCAATTAGCTTTTTACCTTCTTTTCTATTTCATCAATTGTACTTTTTAAGGAGTAGTTTTCTTCAGTGGATTTTGTATTTCTTTTTCCATTTGGCCAATTCTACTTTTTAAGCAGTTGTGTTCTTTTTCCAAGCTGCTGACTCTTTTTTCATAATCCTCTTGCATCACTCTCATTTCTTTTCCTAATTCTTCTTCTACCTCTTTTCTATGATTTTTAAGCTCCTTTTTGAGCTCTTCCACGAGTCCCTTCTGTTTTTGAGACCACTTCACATTTTTCTTTGGGGTTTTGCCCATATATGTTTTCATATTGTTGTCCTCTTCTGAGTTTGTGTCTTGATCTCCCCTGTCATCATACTAACTTTTTATGTTTTGTTCTATTTTGTTTTTCTTTTGGTTCTTTTTTTGCTCATCTCTTTTGATCTTTTTCTTTTCTTTAAATTTGATTTAATTCCTTTAATTCCTGGTGTGAAAGGGGTATTATCTTAGGCTTTCTATGCCAGGGACTGTAGGCCCTGGCCATTCACCTGTTTCTGCATTAATGTTGTCCTGAGGCCCACAAGGTATCTTCATGTCTGGTGCTACACTGAGGGGGTTTTGTGTGGGGTGTCTGTGGCTACTGGAGCCCACAGGGATCTGGCAGCTGGCCTGGTGCTAAGCTGGGTCCCAGTACTGGTGTCTGGGGTGTGCTGAGGCCTGTGGGGTGTTTCTGCATTTCTCTGGAGAAGCATGTGGAGTTCTGGACACTATATCTGCCTGTTTGCTGAGGGCTACACTGAAGCACTTGGAGGTCTTATAGCTGGAAGTTGCCCATTTTCCAGGGGCTACACTGAAGCATTTGGCAGTTCTCAGAGCTAGAGTCTCCCGGTTCCCCTGGGTGTACTGAACCACTTGGGGGGGGGGGGGAGGAGAAGGGAATCCAGGTGTTGGCATTTCCTTGCTCCATTGTACTGTGGCTCAGGATCTCTTCCTAGTTTGCTGAGGTGGGACTTGCTGATTGCTTGCTGGAATAGTTTCTGTCTTGGACTGCACTCTGCTTTCACCCCAGTGAGATAGATCTTTCCTGCCAATCTTCCTAGTTTCTTGGGCTCAAAGATTTTTTTCCTCACTCCATCGTTTTGCTGGTTCTGCTGTTCTAGCATTTGTTTTGAAATATTATTTTATGGTTGTTTGGAGGTGAATATGGGAGAATTACAGTGATTTACTTTTTACTCTGTCATGTTGGCTCCTGGAAGAAAAAAATAACTTCTTAAAAAGAAGAATGAGCCAAATGGGAAAAGAAGTACAAAAATTCACTAAAAAAAAGATCCTTAAAAAGCAGAATTGGATAAAAGGAAAAAGAGGTGCAAAATGTCTTTTAAAATAATGCCTTAAAAATTTGACTTGGGGAACTGGAAGCTAATGAAAACATGAGACATCAAAATTTAAAAAGCACCTACACATCATATTTCTAGATATTATAAAGGAAAATTAACCAGATATCTTAGATTCATAAGGTAAAATAGAAATTGAAAGAAACTACTGTCAACCTCCTGAAAGTCATCACAAAATGAAAATCTCCAAGAATATTAAAGGTAAATTTTAGAGCTCCCAGTACAAAGAGAAAATAGTTTAAGCAGCCAGCAAGAAACAATTCCAGTATCAACACACTTCACATATATTATCTTATTTGATCCTCACAACCACCTTAAGAATTAGGTGTTACTATCCCCGTATTACAGATGCTGAGAGGTCAAATAATTTTCTCAGGATCACATATCTATAAAATCTCTGAGATAGGATACAAATTCAGTTCCTCCTGACTCAAAATAGCCCATTGGAAAACACAGCAAATGGACACTGAGCTGGTCCCAGAATTTAATAAGAAGAAAATAAGAGACTGAATTACTTTGGAGAAATTAATATTTTCTTTTTAATGGCCTCTAATGGTAATGGGATTTGAAGATCTTCCATGTCCCTTGTATTGGCAATCAAACAGGCATTTAGCACCTTGTTTCAGGTGCTATCAAATATCAAGTATTCAGATTAAGAACTCGGGAATTCCACAGTGGGAGGAAGTTGCTGAACTAACAGGAAGGGGCAGAACAGGGAGGAGCTAATACCATATAAAAGGAAAACTTCAAGCTAAAGAGTGAGAATTGCTGAGAGAGAAAAAAAAAACTGCTAGGATTCTGAGAACTGAGAATTGAGAGCAGAATTGAGAACAGAACTTATGATAACAGAATAGAGAAGACAGAAGGACTGAGAAGAGAGAAGAACTGAGAACTGAGCAGAACTGAGAACTGAGAAGAGAACTCTTGTGGTGGCAGAGTCAAGAAGGAGAAAACTTGTGGTATTCCAACACTCTATGTTTGTCTGATCTGTCTATGTTGATTTTGTTTGTGATACTTTGTACATAAACCCTGGGACCTTACTGGAAGCCATAAAAGAGGATTTCCTGGTTGTTTGTTTACAGAAGTCCTGGAGGAGGGTTTTGGAGGTCCTCTGACTTTGCTGAAGGTTTGTGTTGACCTCTCAGGCTTTGTTTGTGGGGTCTGTGTTGAATTTTCCAGCAGAGAGTGAATTGATGATGGTGCCAGAAATAGGCATGAATGTTGTTTTGCCTCTGTTAAGCTTTTTATTCCTGGAAAAAGGAATTGTGAAGGACTTGAGGTGGACTTGACACTGTGAACTTCAATATGGAATGGGAACTAGACAAGAAACTGGATGAAGAACTGGACAAGGAGCTGAAGAAGGAACTGGGAGCTGCCTGCCTTTGAACCCAAGTGACAGTTGTGTTGATTTTGTCAGGAGCTGGGACCATGGAAGAGGAACCATGGAAGCCAAGAGCCATCCTCAAGTCAAGATGAAAATATTTCTTCTTGGGTACCTGATGATGACTGAGAAGATTATGATGTACTATGACCCAGGGATGGAGAACTTTGACCTTTGTACTTTGTGTCCATTAAGGAGACAAGCTTCCTTAAGGATGATTGAATTAAGGACTTACTAAATGATTGAGTTACTAAATGAATGTACTTTGTTTGAAACTATGTGGTGTAATAGTAATCTGTTTAGCAGGATACTTAGCACTTAGTACTAAGTGCTAAGTGTAGAAGGGGCAAACCCTGTCCCATTGTTGAGAAGGCATGAACTCCCCTGTTGATGTGGAAGAAGGGGATTGGCTGAGGTGTGAATATAAGTAAGAATTCCAGAGACAGACAGAATTAGAATTGGAATGTTGCCCTGGGTGAAGGAAGAATTGTGGAGACTGAAGCTGGCTGAGAGAGAGACAAAGAGAGGGAGAGAGAGAA
>JAQQSU010012220.1:0-11976 GCA_028627135.1 Pseudochirops cupreus
TCCTTTGATCTCCAGAATATCATATTCCAGGCCCTTCGATCCCTTAATGTAGAAGCTGCCAGATCCTGTGTTATCCTGATTGTGTTTCGACAATATTCAAATTGTTTCTTCTTGGCAGCTTGTAATATTTTCTCCTTGATCTGGGAACTCTGAAACCTGGCTTTAACATTCCTGGGAATTTTCTTTTTGGGATCTTTTTCAAAAGGTGATTGGTGAATTCTTTCAAGTTCTATTTGGCCCTCTGGTTCTAAAATATCAGGGCAATTTTCTTTGAGAATTTCTTGAAGGATGATTTCTAGGTTCTTTTTTTGATCATGGCTTTCAGGTAGTCTAATAATTTTTAAATTTTCCAGATCAGTGGTTTTTCCTATGCGACATTTCACATTGCCTTCTATTTTTTCATTTTTTAAATCTGTTTAATAGTATCTTGATTTCTCGTGAAGTCATTCACTTCCATTTGCTCCAGTCTAATTCTGAAGGAATTATTCTCTTCAATGAGCTTTTGAAATTCTTTTTCCGTCTGGCAAATTTGTATTTTTAAGGCATTCTTCTTCTCGTGGGCTTTTTGGGCCACTTTTGCCATTTGAGTTAGTCTATTTTTAAGGTGTTATTTTCTTCAGTCAGATTGTTGACTCTCTTTTCATGATTTTCTTGCATTATTCTCATTTCTTTTCCAAATTTTTCCTCCATTTTTCTTATGTGATTTTCAACATCCTTCTTGAAATCCTCCATGACCTGTAACCAGTTCATATTTTTCTTGGAAGCTTTTGGTGTAGGAGTTCTGACTTTGTTGTCTTCCTCCCACTCCATACTTTGATCCTTTTTGTCCCCAAAAAAGGAATCTAAAGTTGGATGGCTGTGCTTGCTTTGCTTCCTTTGCTTGCTCATGTTGTCACTCAATTGGTTGACTTTTGAGCTCTTTGCCACAGGAGAACTTTGCTTCCAGAGGGGAGAGCTTTGCCCCAAATTGATGGGGTTTTCACAGCTTCCAGACAGCCCCCACCAGCTTTGGCTCACTGGTCACACACCTCAGGACCTCCACCCAAGATAGTGATCCAGACCCAGGCACATTAAAGCAAGAGCAATTACCCTCTGAATGTTCACTTGGCCCCCCTGCAATCTGCAGGCTGGGAGCTCTGAAGCAGCTACATGGAGGTGTCTGCATGGTCACTGTTTCAGCTGCTTCTTGATCCAGGGGGCTGAGGCTGGACCTACTCCTCTTTTCCCCCCAAATCCAGCTGAGTTCAACTCACCTTTTTCTTTGTCTTTGGCATTTATGGGTTGATAATTCTGGAAACTGCCACAGTTGCCAGTGATCTACTCTCCCACATGCTCCAGACATGGCTAGTCCAGGCTGCTCTGGGGCTAAAACCGTGGGTTCATCTGAGGCTGGGCTAGGCTCCCAGCATGCTGTGATGGACCCTTCCCGTCTGCCTGCTTGGCTGCCTTCAGCGGGAGCTTTGTTTCTCTGTCACTTTGTGGGTTCTGTAGCTCTAAAATTTCTTTAGAGTCATATTTCATAGGTATTTGAGGTGATTATGGGGGGACCCACAGAGTTTTCCTGCTTCTATGCTGCCATATTGACTCTGCCCCCTAGCAAACTATTAAAGACAAACACATCAGTGGAAGCTACTAAGCAATAGTTTTAGGGGTATAGATTTCCAAAGTGCCTGGAACCTGAAGTACCTGGAACCTGGAACCATTTGCTGCCAGACATACCCTATTACAAAATTTTGTCTATGGTGTCCCCAACAAGGATCAAACCCTTGAGAAGTGATATGGTGTAGTAACATCACGTAGAGCCTGGCATTAGCATCTCTTCTGTCCAAATCCTCGCCCTTGTCATTCTCCAGCTGTGTTGACCATGATCAAGTCACATCCTTTCAGGGTCCCAATTTTATCCTTAAAAAAAGTGGAGATAAGAATATGCTGACCTCAAAAACTCAAAAGCGTTAATGTATATAAAGTGTTTTTCAGCCTTTAAATTTCTATAGACAGATCAATTATTTTTATTACCTGGACTTTGTTGAAGTCTTCCAGTGAAGGAGACTCCATTCATGACCTCTAATGGTCCATGCTGCTTTTGATCCACTCTTCTGTTATGATGCAGGTTTCCCTTACATCAAGCCCATTCTTGCCTCTTCATGACTTCTACCCATTGTTCCTGATTTTGCCCCAAACTAGAACAAATCTAATTCTTCTTCCTCATGACAGACTTTCAAATACATGCAAATGGTTATCACATCCTCTCAATCTTCTCTCCCCTGGAAGATGTGACTTGTTCTTCCCTCTGGGGCCAAACTGGACAAGTCTCATGCCTCCTTCTGATGACAGTGCCTTCAGTACTTCAATGTAACTGTCAAGCCTCTTCCTCCTTACCGCACCCGAAATCTGCTCTTTTCTGTGATATGTATATCTCCGTATTTCTGCTTAGATTTTTAAAACATTTTATTTCATTGCCAAATGCCCAATATTTCTAGTTTGGAAAATTTCCATGAAAAAGAACCCTTTTTCATGTATTATTAAGCCTGTACCCTAGAAACTAAAATCCCTAGCTTCTCTTCAGCACTCCCCCATCTCATCTCCCATCTACTTATCCTTTTAGAACAAAGCATTCAAATCATACACATTTATGTTCTATTGTTTTGGTACCCAGTACAAACTGTTACTAAAACTGCCCAGAGACTAGAACCAGGACAGGACACTGAGTGGAGTTAGAGATAAATTATCCTTATAAATATTTACGGAGCCATGTTCACCATAATAAAGCCCTCACACTGCTAGGGTTATGACAGCTCACATTTTATCCTAATAAACTATATGGTGTTTCTGTTACATAATCTATAATAAAAATTGATTTTACTATTACTGTTAAAACTCCACTATACCTCTTTAGTGCAAATTTTCTTGGATTACTTTAGAGCTGACTATGGAAGGGTAGAAGTCTTTTGGTTGTTTTGAGGACAAATCAGCTTTTCTTTCCACCTCCACAAATCTTTGGTGTCTGGGGGAACAGCGTAAATGCGATCAAGTGAGATAATGTCTGTAAAGAGCTTTATAAACCCTCTAGTGCTACAGAAATGTATACTTGGGCCTGTGGGGGTGTGGAGGGTGGGGATCTGGACCTGTGACTTCATTGGTATAAGCAACAGCACATGCTCTATAGTTTATAATTTTACAGAGTTTTTTTGATTTCTAAGGTCTTAAATAAATTTTCCCAGGATCACATAGACAGTATATAGTGTCAGAGGTGAGACTTAAACCCAACTCTATCCTAGGTCTGAGTTGGGCTCTGTATTATTTGCTCCACTGCTCCACACTGCCTCAAATATCTGACCCAAGTCATTTCAGAATATGGGATTCTGAACTTGGGAGCCTTGACTCAGTCTAGTACATTTACTTTCATGATCCAGTGATGTTGGTCTTCTTACCCTCTTCTTACTCATAACACTCCATCATCCTTTACACTAGTTGGATCCCATGCCCAGAATTTTCTCCTTCCCCCTCTCTAACTCCTGGCTTCTCTGGCTTCTTTCAGGACCTTGTTAAAATCTCATCTTCTACATTAGCATTTTTCTATTCCTCTTAATGCTTCTGCCATTCCTCTGTGAATATTTCCAATTTATTCCACCTTTATCTTGATTATATAGTTGTTTGAATGCTGTGGCTCTCCTTTAGACAGTGAGTTATCTGAAAGTCAGTACTATTTTTTATATTTTTTTGTTTTCGCTGTATTTGGCATAGTAGGCATATAGTAGGCAGTTAAATGACTCTTGTCTTGCTTTGACTATCCCCTATTTCTATGTGAAGGGAATACAAATGAAAAGATGAGTTCAGAGAACTTTAGAACTCTGGGGGAAGTAGGACTTATTGGAAAAAGTAGAATAATTGTATCTGTTGTTTATGGGCTACTGTCATTCTTTTATTTTTTTTCTTCTTCTGAATTTTATTGGAAGAGTAATAAAGCCTGTACATGATATATTCATTTGTTACCTTGAATGCTTATATTGGATCTGGGGAAATGTTCACTCAAATCTGTGGGGACCTAGACAAAAACTTTGTTGTTGCTCAATCAGGTCCAACTCTTTGTGACCCCATTTTGGGATTTTCTTGGTAAAGATACTGGAGTGGTTCCTCATTTCAAGTTCCAGCTCATTTTAAAGATGAGGAACTGAAGCAAACAGGTGACTTAGCCAGGGTCACACAGCTACTAAGTGCCTAAGGCCAGATTTAAACTCATGAATATGAGTCTTCCTGACTCCAAGTTCAGTGCTCTATTCACCATGCCATCTAGTTGCCAGACTAGAGTTAGGTTAGAGCTATGTTCAGAAATTTTCTAGAAAGAATTCTAGGTAAGGGCATGGTATGCCAAAGAGTTATGGTTGAGAGGAAGACAATTTCCAAGATCAAAACCAGAGTTTGAAGCTTTGGGTCATCCAATAGGAATTTGATCTAACTATATAGACAATAATAGCTAAAAAAAAAAAAAAAGCTCCTCTAGGCACCAAGGAAAGCATATATCCATACTCTCTATGGTATAAAGTAGGAAGTTGAAAATAAGGGGTCACTGCTTTGTCAAATCATCATCCAAATGAATAACCTCTTACATAATTCTATGTGCATTATTTCATTCTTACTCTACCTTTTAAAAAGTAAATAAGAAATAGTTTTGTAAAACTCTGCTCTCGATTTAGAGGGGAAGTAATTTGTCTGCTTGGTTTTTCCCCTCTTCTAGGAATGTACGTAAAGTGTTCTGCAATCTTCTGAAAGCAACGTGAATATCAATTATTGTGAAGGTGGCACAATGTACAGAAAGGCTGTGGAACTTGGAATCAGAAGGAACTATATCAGATCTCTCACTAATTACTTAGCTATTGGACCATGGAGAAGACAATATTTAACCTCTCTAGACCTCAGTTTCTCCTGAAATTAAAATGATAAGGATGGATTAAATGGACTCTTAGGTTCCTCCCAGCTTTATATAATCATGATTATCAAAACATGATAAGTGGAACTATAACTAAGGTAGGGGGAGGAGAGTCCAGGACTTTGTCCCAGGAAACTGAAATTGAGAGGAGCACTCCTTTCATGCTTCCAACCTAAGTTGTATTTTCATGGCATCCTTGAATTTCCACCCCATTCTTCACCCTATCCAATTGAATTGAAGGCATGGTTTGTGTAGTTGCCCCAATTGAAAATCCAAATGATATTTATAAAAGCAACTATCTCCTGGTTAGCAAAAAAGGTGTTTTTCTTTTGCATTTGGCTACCCATGTGTGAAAAGATTTGTCTTTCTCACACTAAAACAAGGGGAAATTTCCAAAGTTCAATGATGCTCCATGGGCTAATTGCTACAGGAAGAAAAGGGAACTGCTCCCACCCCTAATATAAAATCTATCTCATTGCCCATGGCAGTTACCAAGGGAAGAAAAATGTTCACCTCTTCCTAAGAGTGGGTTTGCATCTTAATGGCCTCTGCAGATTCCATCTGGGGCCAATGGAATTAAAATGTTCCTGCAGAAAGTCTGATGGATATGTTCCTGGGTTGGGGAGAGGAAAGAATGCCAGAGAGACCCTGGACAAGATTGAAGCTTTTCCTATTGAAATTCTGCAAAGGCTGTGAGCCTGACAAATCATCAGTCAGGACTTAGGAACTTGGTGGACGACTCCAGAAAGGAGGAGGGGTAAACACTTCTCTTTGCAGAGAAGATATTGACTCTTCCTGTCAGAAATAAGTCTTACCTGTAGATTTATCTCTTGTCAATAAAGCTTTTCCCCCAAGCAGTAAGCATGAAATAAGATGGACGCTTGTTTATTGGGCCAATGTTAGTCTATGTTATTGATGGCCATCATTTCCCAACAGTGAATGGTATCCCCCCCCCCCCCGCCCCCTTTATCTTGGTATATCTGATCTTGTTGCTCTTTGAAAGGTTTCCTGTGCATTTTGAAATCAGGTTTTCATTCTAGATTAATGACTTTTTGCTTGTGATAAAGACTTTGAAGAGTGATGCTAGCAGATGACTCTTTTGTGATAGCCATCAGTGATCTAGGATAATGGGATAAATGAGTGAGGTGCTTACATCTAAAGAACAGGGAATTATAGGAGGTAATTCCAGCAATCAGAGCCAGGACCAAATGGAGCAATAAAAAAACTGAGACTGACAATCAGAACTACTGTTCTCCATGGAGGCAACTGGTTTCATAGTGGATAGAACATTGAGCCTGAAGTTAGGAGGACTTGAGTTCAATTTCCAATCTCAGATATTCTCTAGCTATGTGACCATCAGGACAAGACACTTAACCTCTGATTGAGTTTCCTCAGCCATTAAATGTGGATAATAAAAACAAACACTTTCTAGTGTTGTTGAGAGCACTTAGTAGAGTAAAGCACTTAACATTGTAAAGCATTAAGCATAGTGCCTGGCATATAGCAAGTTCTATGTAGATGTTTATTATTATTATCAAGAGAGAGAAGGGGGAGAGAGAGAGAGAGACAGACAGAAAGAGAGAGAGAAAGAGAGAGAGAGAGAGAGAGAGAGAGAGAGAGAGAGAGAGAGAGCATGGTTTTATCATTAAAAACACAAAGAAAGAAAAAAAAATGTTTTGAAGATGTCCAGAGGAGAATGAATTAAGGATGTAAAAAAGGAGATGGTAGCTGGCAAGGTAAAGGAAGTAAAATTGATAAGCATATAATTAATAAAGTAAATTATCAAGTCAAACAAATTGGAGTTTAAACAGAATGGGCAGTGGGGGCATTACTATAAATTTGTTGAAACAAATGGGACAGGGTGATTATTAAGATGAACATACAAATCTCTGTAGGAAGTGTACTGATGGATACAATCACATATTAATATTTTCCATGGCCTGTTGTATTTTTATTTATTTCATTAAATATTTTCCAATTATATTTTCATTTTAGGGAATGTTGTAGGGATCAATAAAGCTTGCTGGGATGCATTTGACAACTCTGATATAGGGCCTTCTTTTTCAAGTATGTTTTGTCCCCTGAAATCTCTTCTAACTACAAGATTCCGTGATTCTGTGATTTGTTCATTCTCATTATCTCCATCCTTCCAGAACCGTCTTTGACTTGGTCCAGATCCAAATCCTTATACTTTCAGATCGATTAGAAAGAAGGAAGGACACAAGGTTGAAATAAGTGTTTGTATGTGCTAGGCATTGTGCAAACCTCTTCGCAACTATTATTTCACAGGATTCTCCAAGTAACCCTGTGAAGTAGGTGCTACTAGTATCCTTACTTTACAATTGAGGAAACTGAGGCAGACAGAGGTTAAGGGAGTTGCCCAGGCTCACATAGCTGACAAGTGTCTAAATCTGGATTTGAACTCAGGTCTTTCTAATTCCAGGACCAGATGTCTAACCATTGTACCACCTCACTGTTTCAAATAGGACATTAAAAAAAGAAAATCCAAAAGACAGAATTTATAATAAGCACTTGATAAATATGTGTTGGTTGCTTAATCTGTATTTTAGATTCCATGATTGTGTTCAAAGAAAAACAAACAAGAATGGAAAAACAAAAAGTTATTTTCCTTTGAGGAAGACATAATTATAATCAAGCAAGTCAAGATGAAAAAACAATGAGAAGAAATCTCATTTCAGGCTGTTTACACTCTCATTTAATACATTCAAGGATTTAAACTCCTCCATGAAGTTTTCTCTGTTCTTCTCTCCCTCTCTTCCCTCCTTCCCATCCCCCCACCCTGCCCCCAAGGCATTAAGTGTTCTTACTCATCCAATTGCCCTCTATTTCTTTTTCTATTTTTGGAGGGGGGGGGGGCAAGGCAATTGGGGTTAAGTGATCTATTTCTTTTTCTATGTACATGATGTATGCCCCTAGTAGAACAGAAGCACCTTGAGGGCAAGCTGTGAATCATGTGAATTTTTCTTTTTGTCTCATTATTTGGAGCACTGTAATGTTAAGGGAATTTGAAGATCTTCCCTGCCCCTTAATGGGCACATAAAGTCCTGGCCCATTGCTGATCAGGCTCTAGGTTATGGGGAGTTTCCAATAAAGTGCTGGGGGGCATGAGGATTTTCAAGCTCCTAGGATTCAGTCAATCAGATGCTGAGTCTTAGTTATATATTCTGGGAGGTTGATGTTTTGCTTTGGGGGTTTGCTTATGAGAAGAATCTTTTGATTTCCTGACGGAGAGTCTTGAGTAACCATTAGTTCAGAGTCCCCCAACTGCTCAGATTTCTGTGCTCCTTCAATCTAGTGATGTAGGTAAAGTATGTGACAATACTGCTGTATTCAGACAGCTGGAGCCCTGTCTGTTGATTTTTGTGCTAATTTCTCTGCTTGTATTTTCTCTACTTTCAAGGTGCTGACCTTTCCCCTGAACTAGTGAATGTAATTAAGAGTAGGATTGTTAATCCCCTTGGGATCAGTCTTTCCTTTAAAAGCAGATCAAAGAACCTGTGCTAGCAGATCATCCTGGGTGTGTGAGGGAGCTTGCTGTTACAAGCACCCAACACAGTGCATTGCATATAGTAATAATAATAAATAATAAATGCTTATTGGATTTCACTCAGGAAATATGTATTCTATACCTACAATATACAGAGAAAGATGCCACAAGCTTAGGGAATAAAGATCTGGTTTAGGAATCAGCGCAACGGCCTTCCACTACCACCACCACCACAGTGGCCCGCTGACTGCCTTCGCTCCCGTGGTCCTGCTCCTTGTCCGTCCACTCCAGCCCTGTGGGCCATGGCTGAGGTAGACTTATTTGGTGCAGACACCACTCAGACTCCTGCCCCAGTGGGGACGCAGTGGGTAACAGCGTGGTGGCAGCAGTGAGGAAGATCTGGCCACGGCCTTCCTAGCTCAGAAGGAGAGCCAGATCTCGGGCATCGAGAACGACGAGGGTTTCGACATCCTGGATAGCACCAGTGTGCTCGTCTTCCTGCAAGGAGAGCCCTTGGATGATATTGATGGAGTGATGAATGGAGAATACTACCAGGAGAGTAATGGTCCAACCGATAGTTATGCAACTATTCCACGAGTGGATTGATTACAGTGAGAACCAGAGAGGATCTGTAAATGGAGAGAAGAACAAATGAAAAGTCTGGAAATCCTTGATGCTAAATCTCAGAAGCAGGACGCAGAATGGAAAGAAAAAGTGATAAAAGAGTTGGAAGAATGGTGTGCAAGGCAGGATGAACAACTCCAAAAAAAAAGCACATAACAGAGCAGCTGAAGAAGCTTTTGTAAATGGTGTTGAAGAGGCTTCTTCTGGCATAGAGTGGGAACCTATGGCTCGGCTGTGTGACTTTAACCCCAAGTCTAGCAAGCAGCCCAAGGATGTGTCCTGAATGTGCTTGGCCCTCATCTCCCTCAAGCAGCCCCCCTCCACCGCTTCACTGAAGGTAAGCCCAATGAAACACTAGGATTGCAATATCTTAATGTCACTGAGGGAAGCTGTTCACAGTCTTTGGATTAATTATGTTGGGTTCTTTTGGACCGAACCTCTTGTTTTTAGAGTTGATCTTTGTTTGTAAGTGCATGCTTTCTTCAACTGTTTTCTCCCTGGCATTCCAAGTGGGAGGGAAGTGAAAACCTCCAGGACAATACCGTTTTATGCTTTTGTGCATTGTCATTTTCAACTGTACTGATAATAAAATTCTCTTTCAAATAGCAAAAAAAAAAAAAAGGAATCAGGGTGACCTTCCTTTACATCCTGCCTCAGATAGATGCCTCTGGACAAGTCAACTAATGTATAAATGGCCCAGGCAAGTATCTAAGTGGCATAGCAGGTGATAACTACCTTTGGTGAAGGGAATTTCCATATTGGGTTATCCTTTATATCAACCAAATCACATATTAGGTCCAAAAAACAACAACAAAACCCAAACAACAAAAACCACAACCAACAATCCATGTAGATCACTGAGCTGGATAGCTAGGGTGTTCCTATTATTAAAATGCCTCTAGCTATTTTTGTATAATGCTTCAAAGTCTGCAAGGTGTTTCATCTATGTTGTGTCACATGATCCTCACAAGCTGTGGGAAGTAGATTCTATGAAGATCCTGATTTTACAGATGTGGTAACTGAGGTGGGAGAAGTTAAGCAACTTGATCAGTTGCTTAGGAGTGTCTGAGGCAGGGTTCAAACTCAGAGCTTCCTGACTCCAAGTCCAGAAATAAACAAAAGTACTTGTAATATACAATAGTGTCAGGACTTAGCATCTTGCTCATATGGGAACTTCCAGTGAGGAAAAGCTCTCTACAAATGAAAGTTGGCATGTACCCTTAAATTTATAGTGTTAGAGAATTGAATATGGGACTGAGGGGTTAAGGGTTTTGCTCAAGGCTTTGTGGTCAATAGCAGACAGTCAAGAGTTGAACCTAGATCTTC
Organism: Pseudochirops cupreus; assembly: GCA_028627135.1. Taxonomy (NCBI): domain Eukaryota; kingdom Metazoa; phylum Chordata; class Mammalia; order Diprotodontia; family Pseudocheiridae; genus Pseudochirops; species Pseudochirops cupreus. The sequence goes on from JAQQSU010012220.1 coordinate 10,386, forward strand.
CTGACTCTGAAGTCAACTGTCCATCCACTATGGCTTTAAATCCATTCTAATTCTTCTCTTTAGAAATAATTATCCCATACCTCCTCACCTCCGACCACAATCTCTAACTCTCTTCCTTTGGATCTTTGGTTCCTCATTGGTTACTTTTCCATAATTCACCTGCCCAGATTTACCATGCTCCTGAACTCTGGCCATCTTCAATTCAATTCAAGTCAAGTCAATAAACAGCTATGAAGCATCTGAATTATGCTAGGTATTGTGACAACATCTAAGGACTCAAAAAAGTCCAAAAAAGAACAAAAACACAGTCCTTGCTCTCATTTACAGTCTAATGGGGGAAACAATATGCAACACTATGTACAAACAAGATTTTATAAATACATAAGTTTTACAATATACACATAAAATTGGAAATAATTTCAGAAGGAAGGCACCATGATTAAGGGCAGAGAAAGGATTCTTGTAGAAGATGGAACTTTAGTTGAGATTTGAAGAAAGTTAGGAAGTAAATATGGGGAGGGAGAGTTCCAACTATGGTGGAAAGTCATGGAAGTTGCTTGGAGTTGGAGGATGGAGGGTCTTGTTTCAGGAACCAAAAGGAGGCCAGTGTCACTGGATCTGAGTATGTTATTGAGAATAAGATATACAAAGACTGGAAAGATAAGGATCAGGCTATAATGGGCTTTAATAGCCAACCAGAGGATTTTCTATTTGTTTCTGGAAGAAAGAAGGAGCCACTAGAATGTGTTGAATATAAATGTGACATGGTCAGACCTTGGAGTCAACCTCAACCCTCATTCTTCCTCCTTTCCCCATGTCCAGCTGATCAGAAGGTCTACTCAATTCTACCTTTACAGAATTTTTCTTTTCTTTTTTCTTTTTGGAAGGCAACTGGGGTTAAGTGACTTGCCCAAAGTCACATGGCTAGTAAATGTGTCAAGTGTCTGAGGCCGAAATTGAACTCGGGTCCTCCTGACTCCAGGGCTGGTACTCTGTTCACTGACCCACCTAGCTGCCCCTACATCATTTCTCTCATCTGTTCTCTTTTCCCCAATCAAACAACTCTCATGCTGGTTCAAACCCTAATGTACAATCAGTTGCTGAAATCAATAGTGTGAAAGTTCTGACACTATTTTCTACACAGATGCCACATAGATTGTACACATATCTAACATGACACTCCCCTGTTCAAGGAACTTCTGTGATTTCCTCTTGCTTTTAGGATTAAATAAGGATGCCTTGGTTTGGCATTTAAATTCTATCATTGTTATGCCCCAACATAATTTTTCAGACTTATTTTCCATTTCTTCTCTTTCATATGTATATGTGTGTGTGTGTGTGTGTGTGTGTGTGTGTGTGTGTGTGTGTGTGTGTGTATTCCTGACAAACTGGTTTACTTGCCATTCCCTAAACTCAATAAATAATTTCCAGCCTCCATACTGTCGCATGGAATATACTGAATTCCTGTACTGAACTTTCTCATCTTCATATTCACTGCCCGACTCGGGGACAACTTCATACAGGAAGGAATTTTTCCTGGCCCCTCTAGTTTCATTGCCCTCTGTCACCTCAAATTTTGTTACTGTTATCT
>JAQQSU010012221.1:0-11976 GCA_028627135.1 Pseudochirops cupreus
AGGGCAAAATAGAACTTGAAAGAATTCACTGATCACCTCTTGAAAAAGATCCCCAAAAGAAAACTCCTAGGAATGCTATAGCCAGGTTCTGGAGTCCCCAAATCATGGAGAAAATATTAAAAGCTGCCAAAGGAAACACAATTAGGATAACCCAGGATCTAGCAGCTTCTACATTAAGGGATCAAAGGGCCTAGAATATGATATTCAGGATTTCAAGGGAGCTAGGATTAAAACCAAGAATCCTTACCCAGCAAAATTGAGTATAATGTCCCAAAAGAAAATATGATCATTCAGTGAGGTGGAGAACTTTCAAACATTCTTGCTGAAAAAACCAGAAATCAAAAGAAAATTTGACACTCAAATACAAGAAGCATGAGAAGGTAAACATGGAAAAGAAATCATAAGGAACTTACCAAAGTTGAACTATTTACATGCCAACATGGAAAAACGATAAATGTAACTTATGAAACTCTTCTCAGCATGAGGATAGGTGAAGGGAATACAAATGTATATATATATATATATATATATATGTATACACACACATATGTCTATATAGGAGGGTTTATACATGCATATGAACACATATCTGAGCATGTGTATTTATGAGTACATAGAGGGCCCAGGATCAATTGAATAGGAAGGGACAGAATGAGAGGAGACAGGGAGAGACAGAATGGGGTTAATCATCCCATACAGAAGAGGCAAGGGATAATTGTTACAATGGAGGGGAAGAACAGGAAGGCAAAAGGAAAAGGGTCAACCTTACTTTCATTGAATTTGGCTTAGGGAAGGAATGACATAAACTCTAAACTGGGTATCTTGTCACACAGGAGAGTAGGGGGGATGGGGATGAGAGGTGGGATGATGGAGGGGAGGGCAGGGAAGAGGGGAAGGTTGCTGGAAGTACACACTTCTGTAAAGGGACAGGGACAGGGTCAGGATAAAGAATAGAATGGGGGGGGGGATAGGAAGAAGAGACATATAATCAATCTCTCACAATATGCCCACTGTGGAGATGCTTTGCATAATTACAAGTGCACAGCCTGTATTTCATTGCATGTCCTTCCAGTGGGGGTAGGTAATGAGGAAGGAAGGGAAAGAATCTAGAATTTTAAGATCCTCTTTAGATCACTCTTCAAGACCCTCCCCAAACTCCTCTTCTAGACCACCCCTAGATCCTTCTCAGTCTTACTGTTTGTATGATCCATCTTGCCTCCATGAAGGTACTGAGATTCAATCTAGTTCAGACTCCTTCTATGTCATATTGTTTTGGCTTGTTTATCAATGCAAGCATCACAAATACTTAGGCTCCTTAGGAGTCTACCCATTATGGAGAATCTTTAATAAACTGCTTTATTTTGAGAGAAGGCTTGAATTGAATTCATTAAGCAGGACGCAATGTGTCATATTTTGGGGTCCCAAGCACCCCTAAGCCCCAAACCTCAACAACAATACCCTCTTTTTATGCAGCCTCAGGCTGCTGGGTCAAATGCTAGGCTCTTCTAATTTTTAGTTGTTTTTTAGTCATGTTCAGTCATCTTTATTTAACCTGGACAAACCACTCCAGTATCTTTGCCCAGAAACCACAAATAGGGTCATGAAGAGTTAGACATGATTGAAAACATCTGAACAGTATAACAAATACTCAGCACTTAACAAAGTACTTGGCACATAGTAGGCACTTAATAAATGTTAGTTGAATGACTATCCTATCTCCTTCCATGATTGACTTTTTTCTTGATTCTAAATTTCTACAGCATTTATCTACGGTCTTCAACTATTTGGGATGTTCTTTTCTATTGCCTTGAATTCTGTTCTAGCTGTTACATTTATGTATATTTTGTCTCTTCAGCTAGATTTAATTAAATGGTACCTTCTTCAAAAAGCCTTTTTACTGTCCCCCATTGATAATGCCTTCCCCTCTAAAGCTACCACCCATCTACTCTGAATGTATTATGTATATATCTACTTATGTATACTGTCCCCTTCCCCCCCCCACCCCATTAGAGTGTAAATTCCTTGAGGAAAGGGATTCATTCTGCTTTCTTTTTGTGTCTCTGGAGCTTAGCTTTATCTTCCCTACCACCTAGCACAATGATTTGCTTTTAAAAGTACTTAGTAAATACTGAAATGTTTATTTGAAAATCCCAAAATTTCAACCTATGGCACCACAGGGCATTCTGATTAGTCAGATGTTTCATTTAAGATTACCTTTAAGTAATAATAATAAAAAAAACACAAAACAGAAAATAAGATGTCAGCTTATCTTGGTTTATCATAGAGAGGGTCCTTTAGCACATTGAGGTCCCCTGTGTCATTTCATCTTGTGATTCTGAGATGGCAAATTAATTGGGTTTTCCCCTCTACTTCTAAAACCATAAAGACCAAATTATAGATTATTATTAAAATATAAGTGGTAAAAAAAAAAGGAGTGAATAAAACAATAAGAACCCAAATTGGTTCATGCATTTCTGAATCAGAGCTAGAATTCTAAGATTTAAGAGGTGAAAGGAACCTTGAAGGTCATCTAGTTTGGTCACTTTGTTTTACAAATGAGGAAGCTAAAGCCTAGAGGCGTGACTCATCCAAAGTGATACAGTTATGAAGATGGCAGAGAAGCTCTGTGTTCTTTCTGCTACAATCTGTTAGAAGTTTCATCTTCTGGATTTAAGAGATTCATTTTTTATTCCATGTCAATAAGCTTCCTCCCGTTTTGATCAGTTATAGATTAGAAATAATGGTTTTCTACACTTAGCCAATAATTCTATGCAATGGAATTGCAATGCACTATATTTCCTTTCTTTATTTTTTTCTGATTTTTACACTTAATATTATTGATGTTTTGTTTTTACCATTTTCAAAATTCTTGCATCATTATATGGTTTATTCCTGTAACGAAAATCTGTGATGATGGTATCTCTGCTTTCCAGTGGTCCACCAACCAACCAAAACCTGGGAAATGATTAAGTGTTCCATACAATTTCTTTTACTTCATGGTAAAATATAAAAATGATGGACTGGGAATCAGTAAAGTCTAGAATTGAAATCCTGTTTCTGAGATTTTCTAGCTATAAGACCATAGACAAGTAACTCAGTTTGTCTGAATCTCTATTTCCTCACCTGCAAAACAGTGGTATTATTTCCTTCCTCAGAGCTGAGGATGTAATGAAATAATGGATTCCAATATTTTACAAACCTTGATACCCATATAAACATCAGCTATTCCTATTATTATTATTATCTCATATCCTGCTCAAGATTATCCTATACATTTTCTTTCCCTAAAAATTGTTATCCCTTGTAATGTAAAGGAATTTGAGTATGTGTGTATGTGTGTGTGTATGTATGTACATACACACATACACACACACACACACACACACACACACACACACAAACATACCCTGAGGTGAGGTTTTCCTTTGGGGATCACTTATGGGAAGAGTTGTGTGATTTGGCCACATGAAACTCTGAGTAGTCAATGAGCCCCACAACTTTGAAAATCCAGATGTTGGTGTTTCCCTTTCTGATAATTATGTATATATGTAATGGTCACACAACCATGTCTGTCGGTTTGTTGAATTGTGTTATTTTCTCTGTCTGTATTTTTTTGTCTGCTTGTAATTTCTGTATTTTCTCTGAAGTTCAGGGTACTGACTTTTCCCCCTGAACTAAGTAAATGATATATATGTTTGAGTAAAGTAAGATTGTTAACCCTTTTTGAGTTTCTTTCCCTTAGAAAACCAGATGCAAAGAATCTGTGCTAGAAGTCATCCTGGGTATGCTAGGGTACTTGCTGTTATGCCCTTCCACATTGTGGGGGTTAGGGACAGAGCACCCCCATTATCTGGAAAATCCATGTATCTCCCTTTACCCTACAGATACCTTATTGCAAAATTGGGTTGATATTATACAATAACATGCATATATTTTATGCATTTCTGAGTTTCTAAACTTTTTTCTGTATCATCTGCTGACCTTCACATGTCATCTGCAGTTTCCACAAAACTCACCAGAAATTCCCATTTAATTTCTTATGCTGACCCATGATATATTGAAACCATAATTGGGAAGGTCACAATGTAGAAGAGATTAAAAGGATTCTACTTTAATTTGTTTTTTACAAGAGGAAGTATAAGATGCTTTATTAAAAAAAAATACTTCATTGACACCTTATTCAGGATCTTTGGGTCTCAGTTATATCAAGATGACTGTCCTGCCAAATGGTGGTGATGAGGAAATAGCAGTGGCTTAAAGGAGATTATTTGTCTGAGTCCTGCCTGTTTTTAGGGACTTTCCAAATAGTAAAGTGTCATTGGGAGAGCATAGTTATATGAAAGAGTATGTGTCATTCTGGCATTTGAGCATAATCAAGAATATGAGTAATGGGATTCAGGTGCTCTGAAGCATTAAGCTATGCACAAGTGTTATCCAACCTCATTGTCCCCCTGTGGCAGTGAAATTGAATAATATTAAGAAACATGACGTAAATGAAAATACAACATACTGAGTAAGAGCTGAGTTTAATGAACCTAAAGGACAGATGGCCACTGAGTTATATATGTCTCTACATCACTGGAGTTATATAGAAATTAGTTATTATACATATGCATATATGTATATATATATTTATATGGAGAACAGAAAACATATTTTTTCAGTAACAATTTAGAGGGTGGAAAAAAATTTGTAGATGTAATAGGTTATATAGTACTAGCATAAGAGTTCAGATATCAAGTGGTAATTATCCAGATAGCTTGAAATATTCCACAGACAGTCATCTGTCTGGGATGTTAAGTGCCTGGATATGAAGAGATGGAATAGATAATTTTGCAAGCATCCTGTCAGGCCTTCCATCTCTTTTATGGAGGAATGGGCTCATATAAAGTCCATTAATGAACAGCAATTTGGCAGAGCCTGAAAACACCAAAGAAATCTTTAGATGTCCCAAATCTCCTGGTAACTTAGGGCAATGGTGTCAAATTAAAATAGAAACATGTGCTGCCAGATCATGCATAAGGATCCCTGTGGGCTACCTATTGACTTGGAAAACTATATATCAACCTTATCTATATTCTATCATATTTTTATTTATTTTGTGAAATATTTCTAAATTCTATTTTAATCCAATTCAGCAGGATTCAGGATTGAGGCCAGTAGTTCCCATGTTTGACACCTCTGCCTTAGAGTACTAAACATTTTTATTTGTGTAGACAATTCAATATACTCTCAATTTTATATCAATTTGCCCACAGAGGCCATCCCATATTTATAAATATGTGACTTTCAAAAAATCAGTGCACATGGACAGTTAATGCCATCCAGCTCTCCTGACAATGGAGTCATTCCCATGTTCAAAATTCTTCAATGGCTCCCGGTTTCTTCAGGGAAAAATATAACCCTTCTCAATTTGACTCCAACTTATCTTTACAAACATTCATATCCTCTTCTTCAAACATTCCAGCCATATTGGTCTGTTTATTATTAACTGTCTAACCCTGACAAATCCGTCTGCTCCATTTCTATGAAACAAGGTTTCAGCTTTTGTCCCATCTCCTAATTGAAATGTTTTTCTTCCCTTTTAGTTATTTGGGCATGCTCTCCTCCTCCCTCTCATCCATTTATCCATTTGTTCTCATGTTATTTTACCCAGTTGACTATAAGTTCCCTGAGAGCAGAGGTGTTTTTTTTCTCTTATATGTCATTGTATCTACAGAATCTAGCTTAGTGAATTACACATGTTATGCATTTAATTAATAATTGTTGTACTTTGTTTTGTTCAGTTGAACTGGCAATTATCAGAACTGGGATTCAGAGAGCCTAGCTTCTAGTTCTGACAATAAAATAATGCCTACCACAATTTGTTGCCAAGTTACCCACCTTCCCCAGATTGTTTCACAAGAAACATTCTTTCCTTTGTCAAATCTACAAACTTCGTCCTCCATGCTAGTACTTGTATTCTCTTCTTTCTGGAAGAAAGTTTCTTGAGAGAAATAGAAAACATCTGGACACATCCTTTGTCCTCTCATCTGAAGACTAATACGAAGTGTCTTGCCTTTTTCTTCAGCCTAAATAACTCCAATTACCTTAAGAATCCCTCTTCTTTTTGTTTTTGAAGGGGAAGGCTTACAAACCAATCTTTTAATCTTCCCTGTGTCTGACTCTTCTCAAAATTCTCTCCAAATTTTACAAATCTTTCTGCCTTTAGGAGCCTATAAAGGCCTCCAAACTATAGTAATGCTTTAACCCTTAAGAGATATATATTCCTTATTAAATGTTTGTGTGTGTGTGTATTATTGAAAACAGAAGTAGTAATAAGTAATAGCAATTTGATTCAACCAATTACCAAGCATGTATTAAGTGCTATGTACCAGGCATTGCGCTAAGTGCTTGAGATAGTAAGAAAGACAGAGACATGATCCGTGCCCACAAATAATTTACATTCTAATGGAGGAAATCAGCATGCAAAATAATTGTATACTTAGGCTTTATATAGTGGAAATGGAGGATACTCTCAGAGAATAAGCATTAAATATGGGTGGTGAGAAAATTAGGAAAACCCTCCTGCAGAAGGTAGGATTTGAACTTGTTCTTCCTGAGTCACATATGCTAAGCAATTGTTCTGCACATCCTCAGTGACGTTCTGGATGCTCTGCTGGACCTACACCTTGTGCTGGTCCAGCTCCTGCTCCCACTGTTGAAGCTCCTAGATTTCAGCCTTCAATTCGATGAGCTTGTCTGCTATTTCCTGAGTGTTACAGCCAGGTCCCACACCCTTCCACTGGATACTGTTCTTAAACTTCTTGTCAATCAGCCCAATTCCTTCCAGCACATTCGTGATGTTATAGATTCTCTGCTTTTGCCGGACAGCCAAGGTGTCTGCTATCAGTTTTAGGTCTCAGATTCCATCCTTAGCCTCCTGCAGCAGTGACATAAATTTGGTCATGAGCAGCCCCAGGCTCTTCTCTTGCCAGCTCGGGGTCCCGGGAGGTGTCAGCATTGGTGCCTGAACTTGTTCTTAAAGGAAGCCAGGATTCTTCTATGTTTTCCTAATTAAAAAAAAAATCTTATCTATAACTAAGATGGAACATCACTCAACTTAAATGAATCTGCAATCTCTTTGGTTTGAGGACCCCCTCCAATAATACTAATAGAAACATATCCATACCTGGCCATCCTATGTGACTCTTACCCACATCCTTCTATAAATACAGCATAAGGGGTTCAGCCAACACACTTGGGTCTTCTTAATGCTCTCTTAATATTATTTGGATATCAATTAAGTTTGAAAGTTATCCATTAATCATCCCTCATCCTCATTATGTGAGCCCTCCATATTTTTCTTTCGGTCACACATTGAATCCATGGAACAATATCAAATTATACATGTAGTAATAGTATAATAGCTAACATTTATATATCACTTTAACAGTTGCAAAGCTCTTTTATATACCTTCTCATTTATTTTCTTTATCTTTCATCAATTCCCAGCTTTAAAATTTTTGAGAAAAAAAAAGACATCATGTTTTCAAATCTTCTAAAACTAAAGCTAAATTATAATTTTTTTTAAAATGTGAGTAACCATAAGCAAATGTTGTCTTCAAATACTAATTGGCAATTAATCCCTTTTGTGCTTCCTACATTGTCATCAGTCTCAACAACATTACATTCCAATTTGTTGAATGGCACAGGACATCTGGACAGCACAAATCCAATCAAAGACATGTTGACATTGTGAAGCTCTTCCCTTCTTCCCAGATCCACATATTCATTCAGGTTCAGTCCTTTAAAAAACAAGAGAGAACTAAGAGCTATTTTGTGAATGATGGTTAGAAAGTTCTTTATTCAGTGCACATGGACAGTTCATTTTAAAGACAGTTAAGTGTGCAAACTTACAGTGAGGAGGCACCTGATTTTATTCATATTTATTCTTTTGTTCAAATGGATCATTTGAAGAGAAGTATAAGATTTCCAGGAACAGTGGTCCATTCACAGTGGCATCTTGCCAAAAATTAAGTCTCCTTTCTACTTTTTTTTTCCTTTTTGTTAGAATCCTTTCTCCCAGCTTTGTCCCCTAGCAAGCATCTCTTTACCAATAATTCAAAGATATATGCACACGAAATTTGCAGAACAACTATGAAGAAAACATTAGGTCATAGGCACGCTATGGGAAAAATGAGACACAGGCATATGAAAACAGCAGACAGGAAAATCATGCTAGAGACACCATTAAAAAATGGCGCAACTTTACTTGTGCTTTCTAATCATATTTTCCTTTATATTCTTCAGTATTTTTAAAGGCATAATTTCCCTGAAAAACCTTCTATGCCCTAATCACTCACTCCCTTATTTTTTTGGCGGGGGCAGTGAGGCAATGGAGGTTAAGTGACTTGCTCAGGGTCACACAGATAGTAAATTCCATTCCCTTCTTAAGCACTTGAAATCTGATTTTCCTCTCTGGGGTAACCCATGGCCTAATCACTAGGCCAATGATCTTATCTCACTCCACATCCTCCCTGACATGATATCTGACCCCCTTGAGCACCCTCTTTCTGATTATTTTCCCAACCTTCTTTAGGCTTCCATGACATTGCTCTCTTCATTTCTTTTATCTCCAAAGGCTCTTTTTGACTCCTTTGGAGGCTCCTTTTAGCATCTTACTCACTAAGTACAAACATTGACCAAGGTTTTGCCCTGAGCCATCTTCTCTTCTTTCTCTGCACTCTTTCTCATGGCAATCTTATCCACTCCCATAGCTTCAGTTCTCACTCCTATGAGAATGATTCCCAAACTTGTATCTCCAACCCCAACTTTGCCTTCTCAAGTTTCAGGTCAACATTTCTAAATTCTAGCTATCTGCCTCCATATGTTTGCACGTATGTCACTGAAATCCCAAATTCATCTCATCCAAAACTGAACTTGTCATTTTCAAAAAACAAATACAGAAAAATCCAGACTTCCCTCTTTCTGTTAATAGAACTAGGTTTGACATGTGGATGTTATCTCTGATTCTGTTACCTTATCCTCTACATCCAGTTACCAAATCCTGCAGATTCTACACCGACAATTCCTCTTGTGCCATTCTTCTCTTCCGTTCCCACCAGAAATGTAACTAGGGCAGAATGACTGGGATTTTACCTCAGTGCGCCAAAATTCAGAGAGCACTGACAGAACTCATGTTCCTCTAACTTGCAGGAATAACTGCCTCTAGAGTATAGTTTAGCAAGAATAATGAAAATAGGAAGCTACCAAATGGCTTCTTTCCCTATCAACCGTACTCTAAACGAGATCCTCCCTAGATCTACCTTACCTCATTTCACTCTTCTAGGGGCACACTCCTTAGCCATGGCCTTACAGTATCCTGGGATCTCCTTCCGCTTTCCATGGAGCCTAGGATCCTTAGATAAGAAGACTTTTTCTGAAGTCTTTTCCATTCTACATCCCTATGTTTCAAATTTGTGTTTCTCTATGCTCTATCTCATGGCAAACTTACTGACTCCCATAACTTCAATCCACACTTCTATAAGAATGATTTCCAAACTTGTGTCTCCAACTCCAACCTTTATTTCTCAAGCTTCAAGCCAATATTTCTAACTTTTTGCCACTCTCCCCCCAACCTCCCAGTGTTGGATCGCTAGTTTCATCTCTGATGATTGTTTCTATCCTCATTCACACCCTCATTAAGTCTTGCTTGGACTACTATAATAGCCTTATAACTGGTCTCCCCAGGAGCAGTCACCACTCAGTGCTCTGTACCAATTTGTCCTAAAAAAGGCCACCAGATTGATCCTCTTAAGGTAAAGTTCTGATTTGGTCACCTCTCTCCTCAAAAATCTTTAATAACTTCCCATTGAGGATGAATGAACTCTAGAGTCTAGAATTTAAGACCATTTAGGTTCTAATCAGGACCTAGCTTCTTCAGCCTTATCTCCCACTGCTCACATACACACATACATGCATGCATGTATATACACAGACACACACAGACACAGACACACACACATACACACACACACACACACACACACACACACACACACACACCCCTACCTCTGTTCTAGTCAAACCAGATTACTCACTATTTTGTGAACATAACCTACATGTTCCCTCCTTTGCTTGTGCATTTTTTTCTAACACCTTTTCCTCATCATCCCTTTTAGAAACCCTACCCATCATTGAAAACCCAGTTGAATTACCACATCTTCCATGAGCCCTTCCCCAACCCCCTGAACAAGAATTTCTCCATGCTATGAACACTCTCAGTTGTTTTTACCATTTCATACTAGCAACAACTTGCATTCATAGATTACTTTAAAATTTACAAAGTGATTTCCTTATAACAAAACCCCCTCATACCTGTCTCCTCTTCCTTCACTGCAAATCACCTTAATCCTGGCCCTCATCATCTCCAGTCTAGACTATTGCAATAATCTCCTAATTGGTCTCTCTGACCAAAGTCTTCCCCCTCTATAAAATATAAACTTCCCAGGCTCAGTTCTAAGGTCAAACATATGTGAGAGTCTTCTATAAATGTCATATACATACCTATATGTATGCATATATGCATGTGTATATATGCATATACATGTGTATGTATTGAGTGTATACATATATGTATGTGTATATGTATATGCATGTGTATGTGTGTATGTATATGCATGTGTATGTGTGTATGTATATGCATGTGTATGTGTGTATGTATATGCATGTGTATGTGTGTATGTATATGCATGTGTATGTGTGTATGTATATGCATGTGTATGTGTGTATATTTATCTTTATGTCCCTGACAACACTTACCAAAATGCCTTGCATGTAATAGATGTCTAATAAATGTCAAGCAAATGTATGAACTTATATTTATATAGATATGGGTATCCCCCTATCTTCAAACTTTCTTTCTTCTCATATAAGGTACATATTACTGCCAAGTCAGATTTGTTTGCAAATCACTTTAATTATATTATTGTCAACCTCAAAAGTCATCAGTAGTTTCTACCATCTAGCTTAGGGATACAGATTGGACCAGCAATTTCACTGGTACAAAGAATTTCCAGTAAGAAATCTCCATCTACCAATGAATATCAGCATTTTCTTTTTTTTTTTTTAGTTTAGTTTATTTATTTTCTTATTTACATCATTCACTTCCATGAGATTTTGAATTACAGATTTTCTCCCCATCTGTCTCCCACCAACCCCCCAAAACAGCCATCCCACTGTATAAACCCTCACCCAATCTGCTCTCTCCTATGTCCTCCCCTATTGCCCCTCTGACTTTCCAGTAGGGCAAGATGGATCTCCCTACCCCAGTGCCTGTATATCTTAATTCCCAGTTGCATGTAGTTCATAATAATAATAAAATATATATGCACATATATGTATGTGTGTATATATATATATATATATTTTAACATTGGACTATAGAACTTTAAATTCTAGATGCTTTCCCTTCCTCCCTTGTCATCTACCCCCACTGGAAAGACAACCAATTCAATACAGGTCATACATGTGTAGTTACACAAACATCTCCTCAATGGACATATTGTGTAACACTGATGATATTTCCCTCCTTCCTATCCTGCCCTCCCCTTATTCTATTCTCTACTCTATCCCTGTCCCTTTCCAGAAGTGTGTGTTTCCAGCAACCCTCCCCCTACCCTGTTTTCCCCTCCATCATCACACCTCTCATCCCCATCCCCCCTACTCTCTTGTGTGGCAAGATACCCAGTTTAGAGTTTATGTCATTCCTTCCCTAAGTCAAATTCAATGACAGTAAGGTTGACCCTTTCCCTTTTGCCTTCCTGTTCTTCCCCTCCACTGTAACAGTTATCCCTTGCCTCTTCTATATGAGATAATTAACCCCATTCTGTCTCTCCCTGTCTCCTCTCATTCTATTCCTCTCCCACCTCATAATTTCACCTTTTAAAGTATCATCCCTTCCTATTCAATTGATCCTGTGCCTTCTATGTACAC
>JAQQSU010012222.1:0-11975 GCA_028627135.1 Pseudochirops cupreus
AGCTGACTTTAGTGGAAAGTATATTTGTGTGTGTTTTGGAGTTCTAGAATTAGTTTAGAGTCATATTTTATGAGTATTTTGGGGTGGCTATGTGAGAGCTGTGATATGTTGCTGCTCTTATGCTGCCATCTTGGCTACACCCCCGGCTTTGGTCAGTTTGAAGAAAAGTAGGAAGAAGTTAAGAAGGATGAGAACCGAAGAAAAGTCATTAGACTTGGCAATTAAGAGAGCATTGGTGACTTTCAAGAGAGCAGTTTCAGGTGAATGATGAGGTCAAAGCAAGATTGTAGAAAGTTTAGAATCACATGAAAGAAGTGGAAGTGGAGGCACTGAACGTGGATGATTTTCTCAAGGAAGTCATCAATGAAAGGGAAAAACAGATTAACGAGAATAAATGCTGGGGTGGGATGGATCAAATGAAGTTTTTTTCTTAGGGATGGAAGAGACATTGATATGTTTGTAAGCAGCCTGAGGGGAACTAAAATATAGGAAAAGATTAAATATTAATGAGAGGGAGAAATCTACTGGAGAAGATAGGATAGTATGGGAACAAGGATGCATGTAGAAGGGTTTTCCTCAGTAAAGAAAAGAACCACTTTTTTAATGAAGGACAGGAGTAAAGGAAAAGTGATTGGAGAAATATGTCTGATTGGTATGAAATGAGGAGAAGGGAGTGTGAGGCAAGGTCTTCATTGGAAAGGGTGGGGAGAAGAAGTTGGAGGAGGGATGAAAAGGTATCTAATAGCTGTTATGGTGAGTGGAATAGTGAACTGATTAGGAAAGCACAGTGAGGGACCAATTGTGATTATCTTAAATAAATTTGTAGTGGGCCCAGTCAGCATGATTTCATGAGAGTTTATTTTTAAAACTATATTTTATTTTTTTTCAATTAGCAAAAAATCTGCCTTCTTTCCTCTCCCCCTCATTGAGAATGGAAGAAAAATAAAATCCCTGTAACAAACACGTACAGTTAAATAAAATATATTTCTTCATTGGTCACATCATATGTATACGTATGTGTATGTATATGTGTCAGGACACTTGGCTCAGTGGATAGAATGCTGGGCTTGGAGTCAGGAAGACTTACCTTCCTGAATTCAAATCTGGTCTCAAACACTTACTAGCTATGTGACCCTGGGCAAGACACAACCCTGTTTGCCTCAGTGTCCTTATGTGTAAAAAGAGTTGGAGAAGAAGATGGCAAACGGCTTTGGTATCTTTGCCAAGAAGATTTCAAACGGGGTCATAAAGAGTCAGGCAACTGAAACTACAGAACAAAAGCAAACATGTATGTGTGTGCTCTGCATCCTGTGCTGTGTCCTCTACCTCTGTTGTAAGGAGGTAGATGGTGTATTTTATTGTTAGTTCTTTGCAATTGTGTTTGGTTATTATGCTAATCAGAATTCCTGATTCTTTGAAAGTTGCTTGTTTTTACCATATTATTTCTGTGTAATTCGTTCTCCTGATTCTATTCCCATCACTTTACATCAGTTCATACAAGTCTTCTCAGGTTTCTCTGTGTTATAGGCATGGCTCTAATGCTAGCCCTTTCTTAGTTCTGGCTCAATTTTGAGATGAAATAAGGGACTTACAAATCATTGAACATTTAGCCAAGGAGGCTTGCTTTGCCCTAACACAGTAAGAATATGTAACATGGATAGTACCATTTAATTCTCTGGAAATACCTCTGATCAATATGTCATCAGGGTTGGGTGACCCCTGTGGTCTTAAGCACCTACTTAGTTTGATAGGCACTGATTTCACACGACTGGGACTTTCTGTGACCTAATCAGGGGTGGAGAACCTGTGGCCTCCAGGCTACATGTGGTCCTCTACTTCCTCAAGTGTAGCCCTCTGACTGAATCCAAACTTAATAAAAGTATTTGTTGCCTGGAGGCTGCAGTTCCCCACCCCTTGGATCATCTAGTTCCTGGATGATCCAGAGGCTGTGTCAGAGATGCTGAGACCAATCAGGTACCAGAGGCAGTTTTGTCCTGGGTCTACCCCATGAAACTGTATTTGGGAAGGTTAGCCAATCAGGTCTTAGGGATATCTTTGTTCTATCAGTTCAGTTTAGTTCAATAAACATTTAAATGCCTACTATGTGTCAGCTACTGTCCTAAGTGTGGAAGACAATGCAAAAGGAAGCTGGAAAGCAGGAGTTGGGGGGGGAATGACACCATCTTGTTCCAAATAGCTGAAACCAAGCAGAATTGCCCAAGAAAAATGAAGTGAGCTAAAAGTTCAAATCCTGCCATCTATAAAGGTATAACCCGTGTCCAAAAGCCCATTCATCAAAGAGACAAATGTCTTTCTCCATGGGAGGGGCTGGGCAGAATTTGCAAGACACAAGAGAGTTTCAGTATTTTCTACTTTCCTTTGGGACTCTTGGGGTGCTAGTCTTCTGCAGGACTCTTCAAGTGGCAAGTCACTTTGGGCTTCTGGCTTCTAGCTCTGAGAGGGAATATGAAAGAAGCCAACCCCACTTTGGGTGACTGAAGAAAAAGATATGAGAGGAGCAGGCAGTTTCCATCATGTCCTTATTCCTAGCTTGCTACTCCAGAGATGATGGGGTATTTCTCCATGGGTGAAATCTAGGCTATTCTCTTTCAGCTGGGTTGAATTATCTCTCTCCCAGTGGAAGGGATTCTTCATTCTGCCTTGCCTGGTAAATATTTTGTTGTTCAATCATTTCAGTCATGTCCAATCCTTTGTGACCACATTTGGGATTTTCTGAAGTGGTTTGCCATTTGCTTCTCCAGCTCATTTTACAGATGAGGAAACTGAGACAAAGAGGGTTAAGTGACTTGCCCAGAATCACACAGCTAGTGTCTAAGGCCAGATTTGTTTTGCTTAGATCTAATCACTCCACCAATCAACCAGGAAGAAAGACAAATACTCATGACTTGAATAGATGAGAAGTACTAGGTGAGTACTATAGGACTAGTACTAATATATAATCCTTCTGAAGACTCATCCTTTCTTTTCTTTTCTTTCTTTCTTTCTTTTTTTTTTTTTTTTGCTTTTTGGAGAGGGGAAGGTAGGGCAATTGGGGTTAAGTGACTTGCCCAAGGTCACACAGCTAGTAAGTGTTAAGTGTCTGAGGCCAAATTTGAACTCACTACACCACCTAGCTGCCCCCTGACTCACCTTTTCTTTGATCCTCCCTAGGGGATAGCATTTTAGGCAGGAGAAAAAGTATTTCACCATTCTAAAGATGACTCTTAAGGATTATATTCTCAATTCTAAGAAATCATTTTCTGTTTGTTTTAGAGACAATAGTTAAGTGACTTGCCTAGAGTTAGAGCTAGCGAATATCTGAGACTAGATTGGAACTCAGGTCTATCTTGATTCTAGATCTAGTGCTCTATCTATCGCACCAGCCAGCTGCCTCAGAAGGTTCTGAGTTTTAAAAAAATTGCCACAAAGTCTTTAAGTTTGCTAGACCTAATTAAATCTCTCTTTTAAAAAGTTTCATTGATCATTTTATTTTTACATTACAACAGTTCTCAGCCCTTGCCTTACCCCTGCCTTGTGAATGGAACTCTCCATCAGTTCCCTCACAGAAAGGAAATACAGTTACAGAAAAACAATTGACACAGTGACCACACCTGACAATAAAGGTAGCTCCCTGTCTTTATAGTTCCTCATCTCTGCTAAGAAGACAGAGCTATATTTTGTTATATGAGGCTGATTGGTTATTATAAAGACTCAGATTTTCGCTTCCTTTCAGTGTTCCTTGCATTTACATGATTGCAATAATAAAAAAAAATATATTTTAAAAATTTATTTGAATTTTAATTTATGGAATAAAACAAGCATTTCCCTTGCATAGTCTAATTTTAAAAAAAAGATGATTATACATGAAACTGCAAATATATCATGTACAACTTGTTATTCCTTTCAAATATATAATAAAGTTATCATGTAAAAATTTTTTCTCCCCTCCCTCCACTTTCGAGATGGCTACTATTAGATACAAATATATCTGTAAAATAATTTTATTATTCATTTTGTAGATTGTTTTTTAAAAGTTCAGTTTAAAAATATCTTACTCTGTATCATTTCATTGAAGTATACTTATGGTTCTCTAAATTCCTCCTATTTCTCATTTCTTACTGAAATTAGTATTCTCATTACATTTGGATCCAACAATTTGTTTTGTCATTCCCTCTATGATGAATACCCATTTTGTATCCAATTCTTTGCTAACCCCAAAAATGTTGTAATGAATATTTTGGCACATATTGGAGTTTTCTTTCTGTCTTTTGACCTTGTTGGTTATATTCCTAGTAGAGGGATCACTGGGTCAAAGGGTCCAAATACTTTTCTTGCATAAACCCAAGTTATTTTCTGGAATTTGTGGATCGGTACCCTATTGATCATAAAAACCTTATTGACAATAAAATTCTGAGTTATTTAAAATGGAAAGAAGAAAGGGATTTCATTTTATTCCCCATTTTCTTTTTTGAGGAATATTGGTATTAATAAACATGGTAGAAAAGATTGGTATAGAGTTTTGAAGAAAAAATAAAATCTTATACAGAGTAGTAAGCACTTAATAAAATGAGTGTTAAGTGAATTGTATTCATTCATTCAGCCAACAAAATCCATCTGTTTACTTTTTTTGCTTCACTTAGATTAGGCTCTTTTGGAGGATGGAATACATAGCTATCAATAAGTAAGTATTTATTAAGTACTTACTATATACCAGACCTTGGGAATATAAAAACAACAATTTAACAATTCCTGTCTGCTTTCTTCTGGAGTAGCTTATATGACACACAACATGTATATTCATAAACATGTATAAGACATAAACAAAATAAGCATGAGGAAATTTTTCAGGGAGAATAATAGCACCTGGGAAGAATCAAGACAGGCAAGGTTTTGAAGGAAATAGACATTTGAAGAGATGGAATTGAGAAGAGTACCTTCTCTAGAATACAAAGGCCAAGAGAAGGGAAATAAAGTGATGTGTGTAAGTGTATAAACAATGCAGTATTCACAATGCCTACAGTAACTATAAATATGCTGATATGGTTATTAATCACAAAATGTAACAGGATCTCTACATGTGAGATATAACTAGAACATTTATTCAAATACCAGAAAACTAAGTCCCCAAACCAGAAAGTCAAAGCCATCACAGTAGTTATGGAGTTGGCACATGTAGTTAATGTAGTAAACACCCATATTCTCAAGCTTCAAAACAGAACAGGCTACCTCAGGCAAAGATCCTTCTCTTCTCACTCATGGCAACTACTCAGTGTCCACACAGCTCACTCCCAGCAGCTCCGGCCCCCCACAGTTCCCATCCCCAGCAGTGCTCAGCAAGAGTCCTTAGCAGAAATTCTGGCTGGCACAAAAAAAAGGAGTTTGCACCACAACCACAACCATTGCTTCCAGTCACCACACTGACTCCAGCTTGGCTCTCCCTTCCTCTTGCCCCACCCCTTCCTGCTACTTCAGCAAGTTCAAGGGGGAATGGAAGATCTTCAAATCCCATAACCATTACAGTGAGGGGCAGTAAGACAGCCCAAGTATGGCTAGACCATAGAGAGTAGGAGGGAGAATACAAAGTTAGATAGGGAAATTGGGGCCAAATTCTGAAATACTGCCTAAGAATGGTATATCCTTGAACTTTAGGGAAACAAATGAGAATTTCTTCAACAGTTGCCTAGAGACAGGGCAGCTAGATGGCTTAATGGGTAGAGTGCCAGGCCTGGAGCCAGGAAGACTTGTATTCCTGAGTTCAAACCCCAAATGGAGTCACAAAGAGCCTGAAATGACTGAATGATGACAAAGCTCAGAGATGAGACCTGGGGGTGCTCATCTGTACTATGTAAATGATAGAATGTTTGGAAACCAATACAAATAATCAAGGGTATGTTTTCATCCACACTTTGGAATAAAGTCCTAAACCCCATTTGGATTGTAGTGTTAGCAATACTATACAAATACTAGAAAGAAAATACTGTTTTCTAAATATATAACTTTTGAGATGGAATAAGAGTGGAGACAGAAGAACTCCAGCTCTAAAGTCAGAGAATCTGCTTTCAAATCCTGCATCTCAATAGTTATTACTTGTATGATCCCAGGCAAATCTCTCAATCTCAGTTTGTTCATCTTTAAAGTGAAGGAAGAGGACTAAGTGACTTCTGGAATCCCTTAAAATTGCTGAGTCTGACAACGTATTGTGAAACTCCTTTCTCCAGCATCATCTTTTTTTTTATTCTACTTTTCCATTTATTTGCATTGTTTACTACTGCTTTATGTAGGAGAGCAAATGTGGTAGGCAAATTGATTAGAAAGGCATTCATCATTAAAAAACATACATGAAAACTTATTTTGTATGAAATCTTCTGTTAGGCTTGTTCAGTTACTTCAGTTATGTCCTACTCTTTGTGACCCCGTTTGGAGTTTTCTTGGTAATGATACTGGAGTAGTTTGCCATTTTCTTCTCCAGCTTATTTTACAGATGAGGAAACTGGGACAAGTGACTTGTCCAGGGTCACACAACTAATAAGTGTCTGAAGCCAGATTTGAACTCAGGAAGAGGAGTCTTCCTGACTTCAGGCTGGCACTCCATCCACTGTGTTACCTGCTAGTCTTAGAGGGAGAAATAAAGATAAATGAGTGAAGGATGGTGAAGTGGGTAGAGAGTTGTCTCTGGGGTTACAAAGACCTCTGTCCAAATTCCAACCCAGAAAAATTCTGACTGAGTGGTGAAGTCTCTTAACTATGTAGTGCCCCAGACAAACATCTAAGACTTTAAATTGCAGAGAAAGCATAGAAAAGCATGAGGATGCATAGAAAGCATCCTTACTTGAATGTGAGGATGAGGTTCCTATACTAATTAGTAGATTTTGCTACAATAATAAATTCACAGATTCAATAAAAACCTATAAGTGAAAGCATATGGCCATAGACCTCAAGGATGTGATAACTGTGTAGGACAAAACCCACTAAAATAGAGCACTGAGTCCTTCTGATAGGCTGCTGTACTGGGCAGGTTGCTAAACTCTCTTTACCTTCTTAGTATGAAGGACCTCTAATCTATGATCATGTTAGACTTGCCCTCTAGATTGGAAATCTGCTTTTATTAAACTCTAGTCACATGGCTCCCTATAGTAGTCTGACTATATGAAGCTATGATTGTGTCACAGTCACGGACTCATCTTGCTAACTTTTCATTTATCAGAACATCTTTGGTGCCTCTAAACACTTTTCGACGCCAGTGAGTTCAGTGAAGGGCGGTAGATCTCAGTGAAGAGGCCTTATATGGTGTCCAAAAGTCTTAGTACCTCCTTAAGTTCAGTGCAGATTTAAACTAAGATTTTTGGGACATCTTGTATCTTTTGTTAACTTGATGTTGTTTCCACCTACTCAGTACTCTGTGAACTGCAATCTCACCAGATTGTCGTGGCAATCTTGAAATTTCTTCTTTGAATTTATCCCCTGACTTGACTATCAAGTATCACCAGCTTTTCCACTGTGTAATTTAAATTTTCCATTAAAAGTAAGAGGCAAAACAGAAGAAGCATCTAGAATGAACATTTTTTTCCTTTCAAATCTAATTTTAGTTTACAACATTCAGTTCCACAAGCTTTTGAGTTGCAAATTTTCCCTCCCTTCTTCTCTTCCCCCCTAAATACCCCCCCAAGACAGCATGCAGTCTTATATAGGTTCTATATATACCTTCACATTAAAGTTGCCAAGAAGAATTATAACCAATGGAATGAACTATGAGAAAGAAGAAACAAAACAAAACAAGACAAAAGAGGGTAAATAGTTTGTTTCAATATGCATTCAGACTCAGTGAATCTTTCTCTAGATGTAGATAGCCTTTTCCATCCTAAGTCTTTAGGAGTTGTCTTAGAACCTTTCATTGTTGAAAAGAGCCAAGTCCATCAAAGATACAATGTGTCTGTAATTGTGCACAATGTTCTCCTAGTTCTACATCCCTCACTCAGCATCAGTTTGTATAGGTCTTTCCAGGTTATTATGAAGTTTGTCTGCTCCTCATTTCTTATAGCACAATAGTATTCCATTACATTCATATACCACGACTTGTTTAGCCATTCCCCAATTGATGGGTATCCCCTTGATTTCCAATTCTTTGCCTCCACAAAAAGAGCTACTATAAATATTTTTGTACATATGGGTCCTTTTCCCACTTGTATGATCTCTTTGGAATATAGCTCTAGAAGTGACATTGCTGGGTCAAAGGGTATGCACATTTTTATAGTCCTTTGAGAATATTTCCAAATTGCTCTCCAGAATGACTGGATAGAATGAACATTTAAATCACCAAAAACACTGATCCCAGAGCTTTAAGTAGCAATTCTTATGCCTAGGGCAAGCATTCAGGCAAGTAGCAGGAAAAAGCATTCATACATGAACTTTCTAAGACAAATTCTGACTGTGTGTGTGTGTGTGTGTGTGTGTGTGTGTGTGTGTACCCCAGACCATGGAACACAATGGACTGAGAGAACTTTGAACAATCTCTAATAGTGGAGGGAGAAAGGACTGCAGCATACTTTTATGATCACTGTTATAGAGACTATCACTGAGGATGGTGGCATGGGAGGCACAGATTGAGGGAACTTCTCCTAGACTGTGCACCAACTGAGCATATCCTATTTTTAATTATTTATTCTTATTAAGGTGCAAAGTTCCATTGTTTTTGTTTGTAGAAGGAGAATGAGTGTGGTCAGCACCCTCTCTAGATTTTAGCCTCTTTGGCCGATTCTCTCATCACCCTGACAGGTTTGCATCTCTAGATGAAGTTGAAAACTACAGAATCTTCTCAGGGAAAGAAGAAAAAGAAGTAGGCCAAATAGGTTCACTGAGAAATCAGATTTGCTCAGTTCTCACTTCTTTTCAGGATCAATTTCTGCATGGAACTAGGTTCTCTAAACATCTACAAGTTCTCTCTTTGACTATGACTTTCCTGCCACCTTGCCACTCATTTTAAATTTTGAGATAGCTTTTTTGGAAAGTCCTTCTATTGGTTGATGACCTAGATTCAAAAGTACCTGATAGGGTGGGTGTTTACATTTAATTCCTTCAGTGATGATATGATTTTGTCATTAGGATATCGACACCAGTATGAGTTCTTGCCTCTGCATCCTGATATTGAAAAGTTAGTTAAGATAAGTTGCTTCTTTCTTATCCAGTATTCCTTTCCTCACTGGGGCAGTCACTTCCTATAAGCATTGCCTAAAGAAGCAACAGTGAGGGAAAATGCTTTTTTGTTAGTTTCAGTGACCCATCTTTTTTAGCATAGCACTGTTCTCCAAACTAATTTAAAAACATATTTGCAGCCCCTGGTATAGGTTATGCCTATTGGATTTTGATTTTATTCCAAAATGCCTTTGAAATGAAGTTGCAGCTGTGAGGCAGAAATGAAGGATTAGCACCAAAAGTGCCTTTTACCTTGGAAGATCTAATTAGATTAAAAAACAGCTTTGACCCTTTTCAAAATGTGTCAATGCAAAGACCTACAAGCTGCTAGAGTCAGAGATGATTACAGGGGAAAAAAGAATCATTTTGTGGATAATGTTGGTAAGTAGCTCTCTCCTCTTCCAGTAGAGAACTGTTTTGTTCTGTCTTAATAACAAAATTTCATTAAGCTAATTAAAAGACACCCCCCCTCACTTTTTACTTTGAATGAATGAGATTTTAATAAGTTTATTAGCCACAGAAAGCATTTCATAAATATTTGAGTTAGAAAAGTCTATCTCTGCTATCATGCTAGCCCCTTAAGAAGCAGGCAAAAGAAGTTAAAATCACATCTCCAAGTTCAAACCCCTAGTTTGAGTGGATTCTGAACGACATCCTGTTAAATGATATGACCTTAGGTGTGCTGAAAGCACTCTACTCTGTTTGAAATATTTCTGGAACTTGGAATGATACTTGGCTTGCCTCTTGAGCCAAGCTGGATTCTAAAGAGGCAGTTTCTGTAGGATGCAACCTCAAGGAGCTTCCTAGTCTGGACAACATCAACTGCCAGGCAGAGCTGGACACATAGCAGGCATTCAATAAATTGACTGAAAAATGAATCAACTAATATCTAACTGCACCCAAGGTCACTTTTATTTGTCTTCTAGAAGAGAGGATTGGGATCATGAGGAGAAACTTAAAATGTGTCCAATAGATTAAAAAAAAATCAGTTTCAGCTAAGATTGGAAGAAATAAAGTATTACCAGGGAATGGTTTGCTGTTGCCAAAATGTGTGAAAAATGTTGGTAGTATGGACATAGATGAATAAAATGCATTAACGTGTTCTTTCCTATATCATGCTCTGTTTACCCTTTTGTTCATCCATTCATTTATTCATTCTCTTTTGGTCTTTCTTTCAGCAAACATTCCAATTAAACATTCTCCCCATCTCCTTTCTTATTCCTCTTTCCCCTGTTCATGTTTACATTTCAGTTGTTATGTCTGAAAATACTTCCCTCTTCTGATTCAGTCAGCTACTTCATGTCTCCTTTACAAGGTCATGTACATCTGCTTTTCCCTAGAATTGATAATTAACTGCCTTCAGTAGATAGATTCAGGCAGAAGGTGTATAAGGCATTTTCTTCATTTAAATTTTAAGAAAAAATTAAACACTTCTCCATTATAGAGTGAGAAGAGACACCTCCTACTTAGCTAAAAAAAAAAGTCATCATCTTCAACATAAAAGAAAAACAGACATTGCAATTCCCTGTGATTTTGTCATTGGATTTTTTTTTTACTACTTTATATTAGCAAAAATCCAAGACCTCATAGTGGCATGGAATTGATCCTGGTTTCTCAAAGGCTATGCTAATAGAACACAAACAAATTGCAGATTCTGATGAGATGGAAAGGGGTTTTGAGTATAGTGCTGGTGACAGATTATCAGTTGACTGAGGACTAACCAATCTAAATTTAGAAAGAATTACTGAAGTCTGCCACTAGGTGATGAATTGTTTTGGTCACAGTGACCATTGAAACATAAAAAATAAAGAGGCTATCTTCAGTCTTGGTTGTGCCTCTTGCATTTCCATAGCGATAGTGTCAGAGTATCAAAAGACTGTTAAGAATCCAAAAAAAAAAATTGCAGCACATAGACCTTCTTTGAATATTAATTTAATTGATGATAGTTTTAATGTCCAATTTTCATCGAATGATCAATAGAATTTACTAGAAGCATTGAGCCAAATCCATATCAACATTTTCACTATAAGTGAAAGTAGAAGACATAATGTTTCAGCTAAATGGTAGTATGTTTCATGAATTCTACATAAATATGTATACCTATACATATCTGTAGATATACCTACATACATACATACATATATATATATGTATATGTGTATATATATATATATATATATATATATACTTGCATACCTACGTGTGTATGGTTATTATTTATCCCATTGCTGTTTACGGCTGTTTATTACCTGGTTGCATTGATAGTTTTACTATCATTTCAACTTTTCTAACATTGTGATAATCAATGACATTGCATTTTCTTTTGTCAATTTCTAATTTTTTTTTAAGAAGCAAAAATTCGTTTAAACAGACTGTACTAGGGTTTCTATAATCACTTTCAGTGTCTTCTCATTTTCATCTTTTTTTTGAAAAAAAAATTGATTTTTACCCTTTGCCCTAACCAGTTGATGATCTGCCTGCACAGAGAAAGCTGACTTGGAAATGATTTCTGTATTAGTAAAAGATCATTTCTTATCTATTAGTGTATAATTAATTTTATTGTGTATAATGCTGTTCAATGCATACCATCTCCAATGTCTTTCTATTCTTTCTTAGAAAGAGAAATTCTTTTTTTTTTAAATTTTATTTTGGTTTGAATCATTCATTTCCACAAGATTTTGAGTTGCATATTTTCTCCCCATCTTTCCCCTACCCACTGTCCCAAAACAGCCATCCCAGTGTATCCCCCCTCCCCCAGTCTATTCTCTCCTATGTCACTTTTCGGT
>JAQQSU010012223.1:0-11975 GCA_028627135.1 Pseudochirops cupreus
CAGTAGCAGCAGCAACAACAACAAAATAAAACCGAACACTGCAATTACAATCATCACGACTAGATCAAAACAGCCCTCTCTTCTCTGCAGTGATGCAAGGCTACTGGTATGAAATCCTGCATATACTGAAAGACTTTGTGGGTTTGTGGTTTGTTTTGCTGACTTTCTTTTTTTTAATTCTTTGTTGTTATACAAGGAATAGTATTCTGGTTGGAGAGGACGGCTATGGTTAAAAGTGAAGATGATATAAAGGCAAAGATTGACTATATATATTTTTTTAAAACACCAAGACATTAACAAAGAAGCATTGGAGGTACCCTCAGCTTCTGCACTAGCTGGTGTAGCCACCTTCTGCTCATCCCTCACCCTGGATTGATTAGTGCAGCCTCAGTTTAAAGAGGGCTTGCTTCTACCACGTGGTAGAGTTCTGATGGCACTATTATGAGGCTTCCAATCCCAACCCTGACAGGTCCATGTTTTCCATATACTTGGGTGGGGTGGTGGTGTCCAAATAGAGTTAACAGCTGGGAGGTGAGGTGGTTTTCTCCTTATCTCCTCCCTTGTCTCCCAGCACTGTTTGCCATCCTCAATTCCATTCTTAAACCTAGAGCCCCCTTCTGGGCTTCAGCTTGGTTGAGAAGCACTCAAGGGTATTGAGGCAAAGGCACCAAGGTAAAAGAGATACACAGATCCAGTTTCTCCTTCCCATGCAGAAGGGTGAAGCCTAGACTCTTGGCTAGACTCTGCTACTCTTCCTGCTTATCCATTTCTAATAGAAACACAGATGCTCCTCCAGCTGAGAATTATGGACAGATGGTTAAGCTGCTCCCCCAGAACCCATCCCTACTCCTCCATTCTATAGCTTGCTTGACATAGCAAAAGCTACAGTCTGGCCCACAACCTGCCTCTACCTTCTTCATTATAGGATCAAAAAATGAGAATTTGGAAGGGACCTTAGGGATTTAGTCCAACCCCTTTCTTTTGAAGATAAGAGACCTGAGTCTCCAAAAAGTGAAATGACTTGTCAAGGGTCACAAAGCTAATAAGTATCAGAGGCAGGATTTGAACTCAGGTTTTACTGACTTCAAAGCTAGCACTCTATTGACTATACTCTGCTGCCTTTCTGGCAAGCAGCTTCCGTACCCCTTTAAATCTCTTGTCTCTAATACACATTTTCCGCCCTTGGACTAATGCTCATTTTGACATTAATGCTAGGGCCATATTCCTGTTCCAGCTGGAGTTCTGATAGAAAGAGTGTTGAATTGTATTGTAAGGCAGAAGACCTAGGTCCCATAGTGAAACTACTCATATTAATTTTAGAAGTTGTAAGAACAGCTGGATCTGCACCAAAAGGAGAATTAAGTTCTCAAACCTGGTATTGGCAGAGATCTGTGCCATGCTCTATCTTGCATAGTTAGTTCTTCTCAAGTGGCCTTTTAGTCCTTCCTGTAATTTTCAATGAAGAGGCAGGAAAGTACATTGGAGAAGATAAAGATCACTATATAAGGCTATTATCGAGAGAGAGAAAAGGTAGAACTGTGTAAAGCAGCCTCATTCTTCCTTCAATAGTATTTATTTAAGTTACAAAGGCTTCTTTGTAAGACTAAACAATTTACTATTGAAGCATCTCCATGATTAAAAAGAGCTAGAGTAACAAAAGACCTTTTTAAAGAAAAGAAATTTTTAAACATGATCAAGAAGATTGTTTTGTAAAATTGAGCAGCTGGCCAGCTATGGCATCTGTTACCTACTATAATCTTACAGAGATGCTACTGGATATAGAAAATTTAGCATAACACTTGCTGTGAGAAACAGTGCTATCGATCCAAATGAGGTATTGGTATCCAACTGGGATATCAGGTACTCCATTGAAATGCAAGTAGTTTTCAGATGTTAAGGAGAGTTTGGAAAAGAATAAAGAATAAATGTACTGCCATGCTGAATGACCAGCACCCCCTCCCTCTAAATTGGTGACATTGGTAACCTAGTAAAAATCTGATCCACTATATAACACTCTTGTCAGATTGCCCAAGACAAGGGCCAGGGGAGTGACTCATATAGTTCAGTGTAAAAAGCAAACTTGGTTATTTTAGGAAGAAAATACCAACTTTTACCTCAATGTCTCAAATTTCATATGTGTACATATATATACATATATATATGTACACATATACACGTGTGTGTCTACAAACATATGCATATATGTGTGTGTGTATACATGTGTATGTCTCAAATGAACATTTAATTTGAAAGGATATAACCAGAGGGTACAGCTCATAATTTATGATGAATTTAAATGAAGAAACGTGTATGGGCAGCTAGGTATTAAAGTGAATAAAGTGAAAAGCTTAGAGTCAAGAAGACCTGAGTTCAAATCCAGTCTCAGTCACTTCCTAGCTGTGTGACTCTTGGCAATTCATTGTTTGCTTCAGTTCCCTCATCTTTAAAACAGGGATAAAAATGGCACCTACATCCAGTATTACTATGAGGATAAAATAAGATAATATTTGTGAAGCACTTAGCACAATGCCAGGCACATAGTAGGTACTGTATAAATGTTTTTTAATATTATTAGTGTTACATATATGTATACCTACACATACATATATACATATATGCAATTGTCTCAACTGAACACTTTGTTTGGAAGGATATAACCAGAGGGTTCTCTTAAATGCATGGAGACAATGCAGCTCATCATTTACGATGAATTTATATGAAGAAAATGACTTATGAATTTTGTGCACTCTGGAAGAAACAGAGAGGGAAAAGGCGACCATTTTGCAAATTTTTCCTCATGTGAAGTTGTGAAAAGTCCAAAAAGATCATGAAAGTAAGAAATACGTTTCCAGTAGAATTGTTCACAAATTCAGTGAAACCAGGAAGAAAATGAAATCAGAGGAAGAGATGTTCCAAATCAAAGTAAGGTTAGGTTTCTGATTAGTTCATTTGGTTCAGGCAATTGACAACACAGTCTATTAAATGGTGTATGCTGAGTGTGAACAGCTGGCTACAGAGGGGTGAAGACACTGACTGAGCCAGTCACTTCTAAGGCAGGTGGTCACTGTGAAGGTAACCTAAGAGAGAGGTTATGACAAAGGGTGCTCAAAAATCCCAATTGGATGTGGGTTTTGAACATGAGGCAGCTTCTGAGACAAGATGAAAACAAGGCCAATAACAAATACGATAATTATGAGGCTTCCTAACTTACATGATTCTCAACAACAACCCAAAACAAGATATTAATCTATCAAGTACCTAATGTAGGCAAGATACTATGCTTGGCACAAGATATGAAGACAAAAGAAACAATGGAGGGCAGGGGGCGGGAAGGTCCCTGTCCTCACCATGTTTACATTCTACTTGGAGATACAATGGATAACTAAATGTAACTGCTACAGATAAATGAAAACAAGCTTATTTGAGGATGAAGCAAACACCTAAAACTAGGGGGATCCAAAAAAGGTTTCACAGAGGGGATGGCATTGGAGTTGAAATTTGAAGGAAGCTAAGGATGTTAAGAGGTGGCAATGCAAAGAGTGTTAATTCCAATAGCCATTAACTATCCAACAGGATGCTACAACAACTACACTGCCCTTCAGGGGTTTTTAACCAAGGGTCCAAAAAAATATAGATATAGAGAGACAGCTATATTTCAGTATAATGAGTTTCCTTTGTAATTGATTGTGTGCATTTTATTTCTTCATTTTAAAAGTAGTACTCTGAAAAGGGTCTGGTGAAATAGATTTTACTAGACTGCAAAGAAGAATCTGTGACACAAAGATGATTAAGAACCCCTGCTGAAGGGGATGCTTGTAATAACTAAGAAACAGTGGTAGAGCTAGGAGACAATACAATAAAAAACAAATACTGAAAGAATGGAAGAACAATTACTGAGGTGGAAGTGGAATTTTCTCAGGGAACCATAGAATCTCAGGGATATGGATCTTAGGAATCATCTACTGCAAGCTGAAGCCTAAACCTCTTCTATATCATCTCTAACAAATAATCTTCCATTTTTTTTTGCTTTTGAAGAGGCCTAGTGCTAGAGAATTCACCTTTCCTTATAGGAGTGCACAGTCTACACTTTTATGTTCGTCTTCAATTGTATACCTTTAAATGTCTAGGATGCCTTTTGAACAACACCTTTTAATAGTCTAGGCTCATCAGAGAGGCCCTCTTCTTCTCACACCAGTTTTTGCCATTCCATATTCTACCCTTTTTGAGCTACCTTTCAAGTTCCTCTGTTGAGATCAGCATTCCATAAAATGTAGAGGTATAGGGTTTAGGGATGCTTGAGACCTCAAAATACCAACACTCTGGGTCCTGTCAAATGGATTAGATTCAAGTCTTCTCTCAGCCAATGTAAAGCAAAGTTCATTAAAGACTCACCTTAATGGGTAGACTCTTAAAGAGCCTCAGTATCTGTGATGCTGAGAATAATGCCAGAATAATCTGACACAGTGAGTCTTTGCTAGATCATTCTAGGGTCTTCTTTCATGGAGGTAAGATGGGGTCTTATAAACAGAAAGGTTGTGGGAGGAATCTAGGGGTGGTCTAGAGGAGGAGTTTGGGGAGGGTCTTGAGGAGGAGTCAAGTGAGGTCAGTCTCCAGAGATTAAAGGTGGGAAGTAACTGGAGGCTACCTGGAGCTGAGACAATGGAGGGCTAGGCTAGTAACAGAGCTATAATGAAAGGTTTATGGTCTCAGGCAAATGCCTCATCAAATGGGAAGATTCAACCAGAGTTCAAGGGGGTTCCTAGAGCCTGTACCTCATCACTTCCACACTGGAACTATAACAAATTTTTTGCTTAGAGCTTTTTTTAATCAGTTCTACTAATTCATCTACTACTAATAATATCAAACTATGTCCAATATTTCTATGCTTACCTAAGAGTATTCCTGATTGAAATACTTCCCTTCTATTCATCTTGATTATGTACATTATCCTTTGCCCACCACTATATTGTATGTCATTAGAATAACATATGCTGGTTAGAAGACATTTGTGCGGAAAAAAATGGAGACTCACATAATTATCATGACTAGATAAGAGCCCAAACCTAATTACAAACATCCAAAGGGAAAAATTGGGGATGGTTAGATTATGGTTTTGTTTGACTATCATTGTCATTACTGAGATGTTTATATTAGTTTTCCCCATTCCTTTAAGAAGTAAAGTACTATGGGGCAATCAAGAAGTTGGGAGAAAAGTACAATATATCACAAAACTTCAGCCAGAGTCAAGAGTGACCTGTATATTCAATATCAATCTGTTCACTCCTCCTTCGTCCTCTCCACCTCTAGTTTTCTCCTAAAGCAATCTTGGAAAAGCTTGAATCATTTAAGTAGCATGAGCATAAATCTGATTAACAATCTTTCATCACACCCTGCTTTGCTACTATGTAGAATATATGAGGGGCTCTAGGAAACAGAATGTGAACGCACTGTCCATCCAGTTACAGTTCAGTTCATGGCCAACTCTGAATTTACCTTAGCATTAACTCTTGGTCTTGTTAAACATTCACTAATTTATTTCATGATGAACTGAACTGTCATGCTATTGATCTTCCTCTTTATTCAAAAACTTATGAGTCCCCAGGCACTCAACACAAAACAGTTCTCAATTATTCAAACTTATTCTTCCTCTATCCATATGTATTACTTTAAAACACCAAGGGCTGGTCATGGTGGCCCACATTAGTAATCCTAGCCACTGAGGAGGCTGAGGCTGGTGGATTTCTTGAACTTGGGATTTCTGAGCTGCAGTGGCCTGTGCCAAGTATGTGGCCTCAGTAAGGTCATCATCAGTAAGATTGCTCCAGGAGCAGGGATCACCAGGTTGTCTAAGGAGAGTTGGAAGTATCCACACTGGTGACAGAACAGTTCAAAGTTCCCTTGCTTTTCAGTGGTGAGACTGGGCCTGTGAGCAGCCCCTGTATTCTAGCCCAGGTGAGATGGAAAGCTGTTGTTCAGTCATTTTTCAGCTGTGACTCACTCTTTGTGACCACATTTGAGGTTTTCTTGGATAAAATGCTGGAGTGGTTTTTGCCATTTCCTTCTCTAGTTCATTTTACAGATGCAGAAACTGATACAAACAGACTTAAGAGACTTGCCTCACAGTCACACAACTAGCAAGTGTCTGAGCTCAGATTTGAACTCAGGAAGATGAATCTTCCTGACTCCAGGCCCAACAATGTGCCACCCAGCTGTCCTTGAAATGGGAAAACCCAGTATTATAATAGAAACAAAAAGAAAAAGAAACAAAATCCCTCCATTTGGAGTATTTTCCAACTATTCCACAATCAAAACCAGTCAGTAGCTACTTCCTGACATCTTTAAATAGGTCCAGGAAATCAGGGTCTATAACCTCAGGTACATCACTCTTTCTCCTTTTCTGACATTTCTATATATGATACTATAACCTGGTACTTCAGGGTAGTGGAAGACAATAATTAATGATGATGATAATTGCTAGCACTTATATAGTACTTTAAGGCTGACAAAGTACTTTCACATATAAATTCATTTGATCCTCAAAACAACCTTTTGAACTAGTTGCCATTATTATCTCTGTTTTACAATGAAGAAACTGAGTCTGAGAAAGGTTAAATGACTTGCTCAATGAAGTTCAGTGTCTGAGGCTGGATTTGAACTCAGGTCTACTTGACTTCTGGGCAGCTAGTCGGTTCAGTGTACAGAACACTGGCCCTGGAGTCAGGAAGACTTATCAGGGTGAGTTCAAATCTGGCTTCAGACACTTACTAGCTGTGTGACCCTGGGCAAATCACTTAACCCTGTCTGCTTAAGTTCCCTCATCTGCAAAATGGGCTGGAGAAGGAAATGGCAAACACTCCAGTGTCTTTGCCAAGAAAACCCCAAATGGGGTCAGGAAGGGTCAAACACGACTGTAACTACTGAACAACAACTTCATGATTGCAAGTTACTTTATACATTGAACCAAATGACTGACTAGTTAGCACTAATTTCTGCAAAATTGGCATGTGATAAATGCTTAACAATGAGTTATTTGTTTGTTGTATGCCTTCAAAACATACCTTTTATATCCACTGCTGGAAAGAATAGGTCAATGAAGATTCATCTTCACTACTGGAAACTCAGTCTCAATCGTGTGCCCTGATGACGCTAGACGAGAAATTCTCATGCTCATCCCATCATAAAGTTAATACAAGGCACTGAGTTGTGAAGTAGGGGAAGGAAACAAGCATTTGCAAAGTATTTACTATGTGCCAGGTACTGTCTTAGGCACTTTACAGATATTATCTCATTTGATCATCACAACTACCTTAGGAGGTAGGTGCTTATCATCCCCATTGTACAGATGAGGAAACTGAGGTGAACAAAGGTTAGGGGACTCACCCAAGATTACACAGCTAGTGTATCTGAGGCAGGACTTTAACTCAGGGTTTCCTGACTCTGAGATTAGCATTCATACCCACTGTGACAACAGCTGCCTAATTAGATGAGAAATTGAGATTCTAACTCTCTTGGTGAAGAGGCAATGATTGAGACAATAATGGTAGCTCCTATTTATAAAGCATTTTAAAGCTGACAAAAGTTCTTTCCTTCTATGTCTGTGAAATAGGCAGTATGAGTATAATTATCCCCATTATACTGATGGGTAAACTAAGACTTAGCGAATTTAAATGACTTACTGAGTGGTAGAGAAGGGATTTGAATTTAGGTCTTTTAACTTTAAATCTGATGCTCTCCCCGCTAGAGGGAAGATAACTAAACTGATTAAGATTAGAAACAGTCACTTGCAAAAGAACCTAGACCTTCTCTCTATTATCTCAGTGTCCTACAAATAAAAATGGGATGAAATAAAGGGAAGTAAAGCAGCAAGTAAAAGCCTGAAAAGCAAAACCAAACAGAGCATCCCTGACTTCAAACTGCGGTCATTGTGGAGGCTTTGTGAAGACAGAAAATTGACTTTCTCTTTTATGAAATGGAAACCCACAAATTTTGACTCAGCTTAAATTAGCTGCAGGGGGAAAATATGAAATATGGTAGCTGGAGAATATCTCGATAAATTATTGGGCCTTTCGATTGCTGTGGTTTTAAACCACATTTCTTCATGATCATTTTTAACGAGTTCATACCAGCATTACCTACACCTTTTGAAAAATAATACTTGGAATGTCTGGAATTCTTAATCCAAATTCTGGGAAATCTGGAGACTTTTAGACCATATTAACTCAATTCGATAAACATTTATTAAGCTTCTACTAAGAGCAAGGTATTTTACAAGGACAGGTAACTAGGTAGGTAGGTGGGTAGGTATGTAGGTAGGTAGACAGGTAGGTAGATAGGTAGATAGATAGACAGATATGGTCTGACAGAAAGACAGACAGACAGACAGATAGATAGATAGATAGAGATAGATATGACAGAGGCCCTGTTTGTGAGAATACAGTTTTATGGGGAGGGGAAGAAAACACACAAATAAGTGATTATGATACAAAGGAGAATGGAATAATTATGAAGTAGAAGTCCAATCCAAGTAGTATGAGAAATATGAAAAGGGAGAGATTACTTTCATTTGGAGGTCATCAGGTGAGGCTTTGTAGAGTAGGGAGCATTACAAATGGTCCTGAAGGAAAGGACAGAGGGATTGTGACAGCTAGAGATGGGGAGAAAGCAATTCATTTCAGGCACAGAGGATGTTATGAAACAAGTCAGAGAGGCAGGAAAGGACAAGATAACGTACTTTTTTATTGGAACAGAGACAATGTGAAAGGATGTAAATGAGGTTGAATACATTTCAGTTATATTTTAGAGGGTCAAAAATGCCAAAGTTATGAATTTGTGATTTATTTCCTGGGCAATGGGAAGCTACTACAAGTTTCTGAGTAAAGGAATGACATGATCATAATGCATTTGGAAAATATTTAAGAACTGGTATAATGGAGGGATTGAAATACAAAGATAGTAGAGGATGGAAAACCCATTAGGAAACTACTACACTATTCTTAGACAAAAAGAGAAGAAAGCCCAGGCCTGAACTAAGATATTTGTAGGAAGCCTGAATGAGGAGATGTTTTAGGAGAAGAACTGACAAAACGTGGCAAAAGATGGGATGTGTAGTGGAGCAGGAACAGCTGAAGATGACTTCAAGGTCATTGGCATGGAAGATTTGGAGGTTGGTAGTAACAAATATATAGAAGAGAGAAAATTCTGGAATCCCTGTGAGCCATTATAATTGATTCAACAAGGTGTGAAAATGTAGAGCAGAGAGGGTTATTTCTCAATCCCTCTGAGAAATCTGATCTGAATGCATTATAAAACCAGGGTTTAGGCGTGGTGTATATCAAATCTCCAATTCTAATCCCTGAGTCTGAACATCAGCCGTCATATATAATTTTTAACAGTCAATTTTAACAGGTAAAACATCAACAAATGTCTTAACATACTTATTAGCATTCAATTCAAAGATATTTCACAATACACAGTAGATACCTAATGATGACTTTTTTCCTTGCAAAAGAATGTAATTATTAAAGCTTATTATGGTTAACATTACTCCTGAGTAAACAATGGAAAATCTGATGACACATTTACAAAGTGAAGGCACACACTGTTATTTGAAGATAGAATTATAGATGCAGAGCTGGAAGGGACCTTAAAAGTCATCTAGTCCAAATTCTTCATTTTACAGACAAGGAACTAGGAACCTTGGTAAGTGACTTGCTTTTGGTCACATGCATAGCAGGTGACAGAGATAGGATTGAAACCAATGGTTTCTGAATTCTCTGACCCCAAATTCACTGTTTCCCCTACTATACCAGAAAGCTGCTGCTTTGATAATTATTGAAAGCTAAAAGAAAGCAAAGGTCATTGGTTCCATACATCACCCAGTATACTGTGAAAACATAATTAAGGTGAAGTAGTGATTGAAAGACCTTTTAAATGCCTGTGCAATTTTAAAAAAATCATTACATAAGATCCAGGGATATTTCTTTCATTTTTGAATATGTCAGCAGAATCTGAAATCTAAGGTCAAGTAAGGTATTTCGGCTCTTGGGGGCAAATAAAATTTCTTTGCATAAGATCCCACTCTATTGTGAGGAGCAATAGCACTGTGGGTAGTTAATGAAGGGAAAAGGGGGACACATAAAAAACTGCCCCCTTAAAGACAGTATGGTGTACATGGTATAGTGGAAAATATGAGTCTCAGACCAAAGTTTCAGCCCCAGGTTCTGCCTTTAATCAGTTAAACAGCCTTGATTAAGTCTTTTGACTTCTTTGATCCTGAGGTGCTTGGTTGGTCAAAAGAGTTGGGTGGAGGGAAGGATCTCCAAATTTACCCTTTTGTTGGCTCTAAACATAAAACTTCTTTGCTACAATAAATAAGCAGGATCCATAGTGGGGGATAGGGGAGAGAATTAACATGTCTTGGGTGAGATTTTCTTTCACTACATATTCGACAAGAAGAGATGTTTTAGGAAACAGAACATTTTAATTCACCTCCAAAAATATTTTTATCTTAATTTATGGTATTTTCATCGGCTTTAGAGCTTGAAGAGACCTAAGATCCTCTAAAATCATAACTCTCATTTTTTGGAAAAATATACTGAAGCCCAGAACAATTAAGTGACTTTTGATTCGATAACAAATCAATTCAATCCATGGTATTAGATGTCTATTATGTTGCAAGGCCCTGGGACAAGACCAAAAGTGTCCTTTGGCTTCAAAAAACTTTCATTCTACTTTCACAAAACCACATAGTAAGCAAAATCAGGCTTTGAATCTAGGTTCTTTGAATTGTAAGGCTTTTTCTACTATTCCACAACACAATGCAAATAGTAATAATAATTTTAATAAAATAGTATATGTTAATATAATTCTACAATATTCTATTATTAGAAATGTGGGATGCCATTGTAACTTTGAATATGTCATATATTAGCATTAACATTTAACTTGTGGAGTTTCTAGAAATCAGTGGCAGAATAAAGAATTAAATCTGGGAATTTTTACACTTATCCTGTATATTATTACTTTCATTGTGAGCTGGTTTTGTCATTATATATCTTTGAAAACCCTACAAGGTCTAAAGGACTTGGGCTCCCTTGTAGAATGGAGCTGTCCTAGGTACAGGGGAAGGTTCTTACTCAAAATAAAGCCCTTCCTGACCATATAGCTTCCTTGCTCCCAACTCCAAATGTTCTCTCTTCCTAACTACCTGGTATTTAGTATATATTGAGTAAGTAGCAGAGGCTAGATTAGAAACCAGGTATATATTTTATATTTATTCAGCATATGCTTATAGATGCACCTGCTGCCTTCCACAATAAAGTGTTAGCTTTTTGAGAGGAGGGATTGTTCTGTTCCGTGTGTTTTTATCCTCTACATCTAGGACAATATCTGACATATAATAGGTGTTGAATAAGGTATGAATGCTTGACTGACTACTAGATTTTTGAAATACTTGAGGAAAATGTAGGTGTGAAGGAAATGTGAATGAGGAAGAGATTTTCTGTGAAAATAGTAAACTTTTAAGAAAGGTTTCTATTATAGAGACACATCCCTAAATTAGAGATTCTTAACCGGAGCTCCAAGGGGTACGTGGATAATTTAGGGTATCTGGGAATTTGGGTGGAGAAAATTGCATCTTTATTTTCACCAGAAATTCTAATAGAATTCTCAAAGAATTCTAACTGAAATATATCATTTCCTTTGATTATTATTATTTTTTATTATTATTATTATTTATTTGCTTTTTGGAGGGCAATTGGGGTTAAGTGACTTGCCCAAAGTCACATGGCTAGTGTGTCAAGTGTCTGAGGCCAGATTTGAACTCAAGTCCTCCTGACTCCAGGGCCAATGCTCTATTCACTGCACCACCTAGCCACTCTTCTTTGATCATTTAAAAACATTATTCAGAAAAAGGGTCCATAGGTTTCACCAGATAGCCAAAAGGGTCCATGCCAAAAAAATAAAAAGATTCTAAA